>JAZGVQ010000075.1:0-15752 GCA_037356215.1 Thalassiosira gravida | reverse complement strand
ATCTTCAAGTATGGCGACGCTGTGACCAAAGTTCCCCTGCGAATCGGCAGAAACGTTGTCTGGCTCGAGCTTGACCATTTCAATCCACCCCTCTGCCGATGATGCATCGTATTGGAAGATGTACGCGGAACCAAGCTTGTCGCGATCCCTGGACGCTCCCACCACCAAAGCGTCACCGTCAATGGCGACCGAGGAGCCGAAGCGGGTGAGATAATCACTGTCCGACGCGAGCAACTCGACATCCGGCTCCATCTGCTCCCCGTTGCGCACGTCGTCCAGCCGAAACAGCGAAACCTTTCCCCGACTCGCGGTATCTTTGGGGGCGGATATGGCCACCCAATCATTAGTAATGGCCACGTCGAATCCGAATTCATCGTAGGAGCTTTGCAGTTGAGACCCGTCGAAGCCTCCGTTGGCACTGGCACCTCCCGGCACAAATTCCGCAACGTGACTCCACGTCCTCGAGGTCCCGTCGTAGGAAAGGAGGTACGCGCTACCCGATCTGGAATGGAAGGATGCGCCCACGATGGCGTACACGTCGTCATTATTGTTGGACGACCGGGTGGTTATGGCGAGGGCGTTCCCGTATCGATCACTGGCAACGGTGTCCGAGGATACACACTTTTCCAACATTGCCGGTGTCGTCGCTGATGTACACGACGCCGCAGTGGGAGGATTGCCGGAACAGGACAACCACACGGCCATAGTGGGTCGCAAGGTCGGGCTGCCCGTGGTGGGCTGGAATGACGGACTGTCCGTAGGTGATACCGTCGTAGGCGATGCCGATGGAGGCAACGTGGTTGGTCGAGAGGTTGTTGGCGACATTGTCGTAGGCGGCATCGTGGTTGGAGACAACGTTGTTGGCTGAGGCGTAGTAGGACTCTCGGTGATGATGGAAGTTGGTCCGGTCGTGGGCGCCGCCGATGTAGGCGGCGATATCGGCCGAGGGGGTCGTCGAGGTGTGGGACTGTTGGTGATGATCAAATCAATGGGTGATGCCGACGGAGACGAGGAAATTGGTCGAGAGGTGGGCGATGTTGATGTAGGTGACATTGTCGTTGGCCGAGGCGTGGGGCTCTCGGACGTAAACAAATTCATCGATGGCTGCTTCTGCGGCGAGGACGTGACGGGACTGTTGGTGGTGGGTGATTTCGATGGAGCGGACGATGAAGTTGTTGGAGTCGGCTGTGGATCATTATTCCCCGGACAGGGAAAGAACTCGCAATTCTGCAGTGGATTTCTCGTAACTATCGGGCCGTTGATGCACACGTATATGTCCTGTTCGCACGTTTCGAATTGCTCACTCACATTTGGGTCGATCGGGCAGGGCATGAAATCGCAATTACGGAAAGGATCTCGAGAAACGACCGTTATACCGTTGGGACAGGTGTACACATCCCTCTCGCACAATTGTGCGAATGATAATGTCGGCAATTTGGATGGCGATTTCGTTGGTCGGGCGCTCGTTGGTTTGGTGAAGATATTATTCGAAACGGGAGACGGCGTCGTTGGAGCGCCAACAACACCATTGCCCAACTCGAACGATTCCGATTCCACCGAAACGATAACGTCGCCAAAGGCATTAATTCCTCCATTCAATGACTTCAAGTAGGTTTGGATCTCAGAGGTATCATCCAACACGTCCATGATGGACAATATGTGCAAGTTGTGCAAAAAGTTCTCTCTCGTGTTCGGGTTCAATCCTCGCCGAATGAATATGTACGAGGTGCCCCAGCAAACCGCGGACACGAGCGCTTCGTACACAACGATCCACAACTTCTTGGGCGTGTCGAATCCGAATAGGAATATGCGCTTCGCCGCCGCCGACTGCGTGGCCCACAGCAAGAACGACGCCACGAGACCGGAAAAGTCCCCGTTGGACAGGCACTCCGTGAGGGCTTCCCGATCCGTGGAGCAATTTTGGACCGAGTCGTAATTTTCCTGCACCCATTGCATCCACCCGGGCAATCGGGATTGTATCTCGGCCGACAGGGCGATGCATCCCATGAAAAGAACGAGGTAGTTGGCGATGACGAAGATTACCTGTCTCTTTTCCTCGCGGTGGTAGGCGCGAACGAGCATGGACTGCTGGGCGGGCGGGTGTTCGTTGCCGTTGGTCGCGCCATTCATGGTTGCGCCACTGCCGATTGTGCCGTTCATTGTTACCCCATCCGCGACGTTTACTGCGCTTACCCCTCCATCGTCGGACGACGAAGCGGTCCCGCCTACGCCGGACACGGAACGTCGTTGGGCAAACAAATTGTTCAACTGACGCAATTGCTGCTCTATCAACTGATCCGTCGTGGAATCCTCGGAAATCGATTCCATCTTGGGCGTCGCCCCTCCGCTCCCCACCTTCTTGACCGCGGCGCCGCCCGAGACGCTGCCATTGACACCATTCGAAGCGACCGGAGTCGCGCCGCCACCTTCGCCATCATGCTTCGCCTCCAGTCGCGGAGTCGTGGGAAATTCTTTCGGCACGGTCTCCACCGGCTCCATGAGCGGAATGGGCGGTATTCCCGTGGGCAGGACTCTTTTATTGCCGCCGGGATGATGTTGTTGCTGCTGCTGTTGTTGGAGCAATGCCGCAACCGTATTCAACAATTGCATTTGCTGTGCGCTCTGTTGTTGCTGATGCATGCCATTATTGTTCCCATTAATATTCCGCATGCTACTACCCATCATCATAGTATTTCTGCCATTGAAAGTAGTATTATCCAACGAGGCCAAGTTGGGATGACTCGGAAAGGGGCTCGGTTCCGCGGATGGCGAATCGGGCGCGCGGGATACGTACGATTGGCGACGGTTCACTTTCGGAGGTGCGGGTGGCCTGGTGATGGAAGTTTTGAACTTGAGCAGAAAGTGCGAACCGTCGGGGAGGAAGGGACAGAGGACTACTTCTGCATGGAAAAAAAGCGTGAGAAACGAGGTGTGGATCACATATGATGTGTGGTGAGACATTTGAAATATTTTCTTGACGCATGTAAGTAAACCAGAGCAGATGCGTTTGCATATATATGAGCCATGACCAAATCTTTCTATGGACCAAAGATTCTCACGCAGAACGAGCACTCCTCATCACAAAAAACAACACCGAGAAACAAAAAATTACATAACTCTCACCTCCATGAGGAGCGACATTCTCGTCCAACAACCGAACATCCTCCAACCTGATCTTCCCCCCACCCTTGATATCCTTGTTCGAAATAATGGCACTGTTACCGTTCAATTTCCTCAATACGCAATTGAACACGTGCTCCTGCATTTCGCTCGACGTCGTGCCCTCGTACCACGACACGGTAATCGTACCTCGATCGACGGCGGTCGTCGTCGTCGATGACGATGATGACGACTCTTCTCCTCCGCCGCTATTCTTCTTCCCTCTGGTATTGTCGACGGCACCACCGCCATTATTATTGGCATTATTATTGGCACCGTGTCGATTTCCTCCATCAAACTCGTTTTTGTTGGTGGTCGTCGGAGTCGACATCTTCTCGTCCAACGGAGCCAATCCCGTATCGCTATCGCTGCCGCTCCTCCCCCGACCGTAATTCAACGAGGCGAACGCCGACGACGACAGGCTGAGACTGCGAAATCCCCGGAGGGATCGGAAGGGTGTGAGCACCGGCGACGGATTCGACTGCGGCGGGGATGGTATTTCCTCGACGAGGCGGAGGGTAATGGATCTCCTTCCCGGATGTTGCTGTTGTTGTTGGTGTTGTTGCTGATGCTGGTGATGGGGTGGTGGAGGAGAATGGGATTTGGGCGTGGCGTAGGTTATTTGGGATGGAAATTGCACGGCAGTGCCGTTGTTGTTGGAACCGATGGTATCGGGCGATGCGATGGGCGATGTGATGGACGTTCGGCCTTCGCGTTGTTGTTGTTGTTGCTGCTGTTGCTGCTGCTGTTGTTGTTGTTCATATGGTAGAATCATGTATTAGTATTTGCTTGTTTTCAATGCAGATGTAGATGGTTGTTATACAGCCTTTTAGAGGACCAGCATTTCATTTGTGAAATGTGGGTGCATGGCAGAATATGCAAATTACCATGCCTCACAACACAAATCATTCTACCCTCAAGTCAATTACATTTATACTTTTCATGCATATTGATCAGTGTACTCAACATAGACAATTCAATATGCACTCAAATTAACACCAACACTTTACACATCAAACCTACACCCAGATATGGTTGTAATACAGTTTGCAGTGCTAAAGATTCCATACAAATATAGAGACATCAATTTCTGATACATGTATCTGGCACTGTCATCTGGAACAAAACATACAAATGGTAATTTCTGTCAAGGGAAAGAAATTCATGCAGAATGGAGTCTTAAAAAAGGAGGAAAGCCAATGTCATGATAGGAACATTTGAAAATGAATTTCTGTTTACAAACAACTTCCTAGTTCTTCCTGTTTGCCTCTATACTCTCTATCACTATCAGACAACTTGGTTCAAGACATTAAGGATGAATAAAGGCAGTGGGAAGGCATGGTTATTGCCTCTGATTGCTCTCTATCTCTGCTTGAAGTTTGATTGGCCGTTATATCCTACTCATCTTATTTTGCAAGTTCTACCTTTGAAAACAAATAACTTTTCTAGGACAGAATGATGCTTAATTTTTCTGCCTGACACAGTGGGTTGGCGCTGCTTGGATGTGACCTTAGTATTCCTACTGCTAAATCCAAATCCAAAGCTCAACCTGTCCAAAGTCTGGATATCTGGGCCCATTCAACGGTGCTGATATGCGGGATCTTAGCAATTTTGTGGATACATCAAATTATATGCGCAGTTCTACAATGAGTGTCTGTAAGACTGGCAAACCAGTTTTTAGTTGTACTATCTAGCCCCACACAAGAGCAAGTATCTTTTCTTCCTGTGTGTCCTCATGAGCAAAGTAAATGTATCAGTTCGGGGTAATTCACATAGTGGGGGTGCTTGTGCAGTGCGTCAGTCAGATGTTTGTGAACAATACTGAAATAGACCACCATGCTTACCATAGATGGACTTGCCTCTAACACATTGAATTCAATATGCACTGTAGATTTCTAATTTGCTCAGTTGCTCAAATGGGAACTTTTCGAGAAGGGGCAGTGAATGACGCTAATTCACAACAAAATGTTGCTAGAACTGTTGCGCAAAGGTACAGACAGCAATATAATGGATCAGCGACTTGTGTAAGTACAGGCATATGCAAGTAAGACTTTGAAATCAGCATCTTCGAATTTATATCTGCCCCTGTAAAAGCAGGTTCAAGACGCTCAGACCAACATCTTAGAAACGCCCCAACATATCAACGTGTGTTTCTCCCTGATCTATCGACTAAATTGAACCAAATAAATCCTCCACATAAATCGATTTCTGACAATTGAATAATCTCTGACTTCACTCAGCTTGTTTGTATCTCTTCACACCGCAGAACTCTTCGAAAGAATTCATAAAACAAGAAAAAGCACCCGTTCGCAGGTATCTTATGCATCAACCTAGGCACGCTCCCCCTCATAAATGCCGCGGGTCCACCCTCCTCCAGCACGGCCGCCGCACACGTCGTAATCGACCCCCCGTACATTGCCGAACTCGTTTGCAACCGCGTTTTTATCACGTCCATCGGATTGGTGAGGTAGCTGCCAATGCCCCCAGATGTCGCTCCCGCAACCATATCGCGCAACCATCGATTGTTTGGATCGTCCACGCTCCTTTTCAACACCCAATTCTCTTTGATAAACTCGTAGGAAAGGAGGGTGAATATGGCATAGGGTATGTCCCTGACCATTTGAATGGAAACGCCTCCTAATGGAAAGAAGGATCGCATTCCACCCTGTTTCCACATGCTGGACATCGCCTGGGAGGTAGATGAGTATTGGCCTGTTTGAAGAGATTGTTTAACGACTTCATAGGGTACTCGAGAGAAGGAAGCGACAGTGTTGCCTTTCGCCATAGAGTGAAAGACAAATGCCACGAATATTTTTGGGTTTGATTATGAGCAACAAGGCATCAAGTTTCGTCATAGCTGCACAACCTGTAAAAAGGATAAAAAATCTCACCAATAGCAGCAGAACACATGATCGACACATTCTTCAACACCCCATCCGAACAAAACGCCTCCTTTCCATCCCCCCTATCACTCCCGAAACACCCCTGCAACCTCGGCCCAATCATCCGCTTGCAATACGAATAAACGCCAAAGTACAATCCCACGCTCGNACAAAGTGGCACAGTGTGGTATCATTGTTGAAATAATGTGAGGTAGTGTACTTCATACCCCCATGAACACTCTATATGAATTGAATGATCACTCCTCCCCCTAAATAATAACTCATTAATGTGATATTTTATGTAATTTACCTGCCGAGTTTTATCTCGTTGAACAATGAACTGGCGGCGACTCCTAACCACTAGATGAGATGAAAGCTTCAACAAAAAGGCAAAAACAGAAAGGGCTACCGCGCAAATGTATTTGATTGTTCCCTCTTCATATGCAGGTTATTTTTATTTTGTTCAGAATCCTTTTTTTCGAATTGAATGAATAAACTGCTTTCTCAACTTACTATTAAATTTCTCAGTCACTCTCGTCGCCCCCGCTTGAGTCATCATCATCACCATCATCGTCATCACTCTCCCCGACAGCCACGCTGATGGGCACACTATACTCCTGATCACATCCAAGGTAACTATCGCTCATACAAAACAAGGTCAGGTTATAGTCTCCAGGCTCTTCTGGTGCCATGAACTCTAACATGATTTTCTGAGTTCGTCGCAGCGTAACTCTCTTGAGCGATAGAAGAGAGTTTGTCTTGGTGTTGCCGACGACAATCCACCACCCTTCAAGCTTTTCTTTGGGAAAGAGTGGAGCTGCCACCTTCCCGAATTGGGCTTCATCGATATCTTCCTCCTCTTCGTCTTCATCATCCACTTCCCTCTCAAGTTTGACAGATATCTGAACGGGGTCGCTGGCTGTAATGTCATCTGAATCGAGCACATCAAATGCCATCTCAATGTTTGGGTAGTTGTTGCAAAACACAGCCACATCTGCCATCTTTTCGTCAGGGAGACGTAGCAAATCAGTCCGCACATCATCCTCCAATGTGAGAATGTCAAACACCGATTCAATGGGTTCCTCTCCTTGGTAAGCCTCGCATCGCTCCACAATATCCTTAGTAAAGTGGGGGATTTGCAGCAATACATTGTCTTTATTCCAGAGACCTTGAACGACCATCTGGCTCAATTCCATTGCCGCAAGGGCGGGTTTCAACCAACCGTTGCTGCTGATAACATCCACAATGGCAGGGATCAAATTGATGCTATCGCACAGAACACGCTTCTGGTCCGTACGCAAGTCCGTCGACAATGCCTTGCGGCCAAAATGACAATGCAGGAGCACCAATGCCTTGGTGCGAGGATCTTGAAATTGAGCAGACTCTGGAAGTTTTTGCGGAAGGTTTCTCGCCAATATCTTGAGTGCTTTCTCTTCTCCTTGGCGGATGGGGAGATTGCCAAATTCAGAGGCATGAGATAAAATTTCAAGGATCCCCCGGACTTTTGTCTTGGCAGTGAGAGAGGCAGCAATCAGCTCGATTGTTTCATATTGGACGTAGTAGTAAGCAGCAATCATTCCCAAGTTAAGCGGAGATACATCGCCATCATCATTCAGCTGACAACATTTACTGGCCTCCAAATCTCCAAGCACAGTTTCCACCATCTCACTAATGTGTTCACTGAGATGAACATTTGATGTCCCCTGCAAATTGTAGTAATTTGGATTCTTGGACAATCTTCTGTACAATAATGTCCATGTAATGTAATCCACCGCATCCTGCATGCAGCTAATTGTCTTGGTCACAATCTCAGAGTTAAAATGGTCATGAAGATAATGGTCAATGTGAGACTCGATCGGGAGAGGGTCATAGAGGAGCTTTTTCAGGTGTTCTTTTTTAGGTGTGTGGCACATGATGACACATTTCCCACATGAGTCGATCCCTTGACGGCTGGCCATCCCCATCATGTGCAGAAGATCAGCAATGGGATAGTCAACGTATCGCCGTTCACGCCCATCGAATGTTTCTGTTCCCATGACAACAACTAAGTGAGCCACTATCTTCACTTTCCAACAGATATCTACGGGACAAACGAGCACAGTAATGGAGCCCTTTTGGTAGAGATCCATTATTTGCTCCCAGTCACTCTCAACCATCCCGTCGTGGAGGAAACCAATGCCAGAGGTAGTGACCTGTTGAAGAGCTGGCTCACGTAAATTGCCAGCAATTTTGGCGACTTCCTCAGGAATGGCTCCCTTGCCTAGGAACGTCTCACCCTCAATACTTTGGTAATACGTCATGAGATCAATGGCAGTGAGCTGTGCCTGCCTCCTACTGGGAACAAATATAATCGATGGCTTCCTCTCAGAATGTCTCATCACAGCATTGTACACCGGTTTTCCCATTGCCATGAGCCTGCTTGCAAAATTACTCTGATCGAAAGAGTGGAAGTAGATCTCAAGTGGGATGGGCCGCACCTTGGGAGAAAAGTTGAACAAACCCTTGGAAGATGACACTCCCATCCACTCCCCGACTTCCCGTGCATTGGCGAGGGAGGCGCTCAGACCAATCATACGCAGCTGCGATGCGTCCCCGCCTTTCTGCTGTTTTTGAGTGCTAATGAAACGCATCCGGGAGATGATCACCTCCATGATAGGTCCAGCGTCGCCCCCTAGGAAATGCATGTCGTCTACGACGAAGAGGGTAACAGACTGGACTGCCTTGCGCTGCCTCCATCGTCGGCTGATGGTGTCCCACTGCTTTGCTGTGCACACGATGATCTTCGCCTCGGCAATCAATTTTAGGTCAGGCGCTACCTCACCCGTCAGCTGGACAACTTGGCCTGGCCTCAGGATAGAACCAAATCGTTTGGTCCAATCACCATACGTGTTCGCCGACGTTTCCTCCTTAGGCGCGACATACACACACTTGCCCTGGGGATCATTGACGAGCATGCGCATGATGGCGAACTCTGCACAGGCGGACTTGCCTGACCCAGAAGGAGCACAAATGAGGCAGTTTTTATCAGTCTTGAACAAATGGTGGAATGTCTGAGTCTGGATGGGATTAAACTCGGAGAAGCCATACAGCTTGATCAACGCCCCCTCCCCTAACACCGAGATGGGCAACGGCTGCAGGTCCAATAGCTCTGTGGGCGGGTAAAACTTGGCGGGCAATATCATCTTGTTGAATGATATGGGCAAAACCGCCTCGGAATGCAACCAGCGATCTGAAATAACTCGGATGAAATACGAGGGCGGTAGAGGATCGAGAATGTTGACGGTGAATACCACCGTGTGCTCGTCCTCAGCCCCAGTATTCTTCAGTAGAAACATTTCATGATGAAGTATGTTCTCCCCGTCAACGTCCTCCACAATGATGTGAAATAACTGGACATACCCATGTACCTTGGTGTCATACTCGAAATCGGGGACCAAACCCAGCTCTACCCTCAATATTGACCGTGTGATGGGCTGAACGTGCGCGCTCAATTCCAATTTGGGAAATTGATGGACTAACCTATGCAAGGTCCTCCCCATTTTCGGCACGCCCACAAGTTCCCCCAGGTCGCTCGGGGTGAGGTCTGCGTACCGGGCCCATTCGATGTCGCTCTTGCGTTCCAGCTTCCTAGCCACGATCTCGGGAACGTTCTTGAACTGTCGTAGCGGGGACTGGGAGCGCCAGATACGATATGCAACCATGTTGGCGAAGGCCAGAGTTAACTTGGCCAAGCTCGACCAGCCGCGACGCAGAGATATTTCGAAAATCGCGCGCATGATTCGAGCAGCACTTTGCTGGACAAACGCCATGTCCGACACCAAGGCGAATCCGTCCAGTTTGAGCCGGGATATGTAGGCTTGGAGCAAAATATTAATCTTCGCGGATGGTTCGCTGGGGCTCTCCTTCACGGGGATGGGCACACGCGTGGCGAGTTTGCTCAGCTCCAACTTCTCCTCCTCCCTAACGGTGATGTGAGCAAACTCTCCGCTCATGGAAAAGAGCCGGAGTAGGTCGATGTCCGCCATATTCGGGCGTAGATGCCGGCTGTACAGCGCCATCGAAGAATGGGAAATGTAATACTGGCTCGCGATTCTCCCCAGCGGTGTCGTTTGGAGGGCGCCGCTGCGTCGGTCGTATCTGACCAAATGACTACGTTCGAGCATGCACGCGGCCGTGTGTGCCAAGTCCCTACGGCGATGCTGCAGCGTGGGATCCTCTGCCGCAGCCTTGTCTGAGATGCCGTACAAATTTGGATTCTTAAGCATACGCACGTACAAAAAGGTATAACTCAGCCAATCCACGGCCTCGTCAAGGGTTTGGATAGTCCCCAACACAACTTCAGCGTTTAAGTGATCTGGCAACGTCTTGATCATTTGACTCTCGACTGGCAATTGCAAATTCGTCAGGCTGAGGTAGTATTGCAATTCCGAATGCGCCGTCATGATGATGCCCTCCCCCTCGGTGTCATACTGCGGCCTTCCCGCGCGTCCCAGCATTTGTAGCACGTCGAGAGGACTGAGCTCGGCCCATCGTCCTTTGGAAGGATCGTAGATCTGCGTCCCCTTAATGATGACTGCGTGCGCGGGCAAGTTGACACCCCAAGCCAACGTGGCCGTGCAGCACAGCACGCCAATGTGTCCGTCTGCGAAGAGATCCTCGACCAATTCGCGATCAGGACGAGCCATACCGGCGTGATGGATGGCGAACCCGTATGACAATACATCCTTCAGGTCAGCGTTCTTGACGGTAGATAATTCCTCTCTCAAAATCTCCTGGGTGGCGCCCCCCTCCCTTACGAACAATGACAACTCATCCCGTTCCATAGCCAAATCTCTCAAAGCCTTGGCTGTCTTTCCCGTTTCCGCACGAGAGTGCGTGAAGATGAGCATCTGGTTCCCTTGCTTCCTTTGCCCTGTTGCCTTCTCATAGCATATCTCGTTCTGCAGTTGAAATCTCCGAAACGCATTTCTTTCGGTAATTCCCAAATATTGCATTTGCAACGGCACAGGACGGTATGTGTGATCGAAGAAGAACATTCCCTTCTCAGGGTCAACGCGCAAGAAGGTGGCAACGTCTGCGTAGTTAGGCAAAGTGGCCGAGAGGCCCACCAGTCTCACTGGTTCCGCGGTTGTCTCCACCTGGCGAATTACACGCGCCACAATGCTCTCCAGAACGGGACCGCGATCGTCGTGGAGCAAGTGAATCTCATCCACAATCACCAACTTTACCAACTGGGTGTACGCCCTGCCCTCTCCCTGGCGCGTGACGATGTCCCATTTTTCAGGGGTAGTCACGATCATTTGCGTTTCGCTAATCTGTTGTCGCGTGAGACTGGAATCTCCCGAGAGTTCTCGCACAGTAATGCCGTAGGGACCAAGACGCTTGGAGAAGTTTTTCACGACCTCCTGCACAAGAGCTTTCATGGGAGCTACGTAGATGATCTTGAACGCACTCAGGTCAAAGTGCCCTTCGTGCTTTGATGCCTTACCCGTGTCGTCGTCGTCGTCCATGACATCATCGACGCCCTCTCTGCGGTACTGACCCAGCACATTGAGAACGCTCAGCATGGCAACGTTTGTCTTTCCTGCCCCCGTCGGAGCGCACAGCAACAAATTCTCACTGCTCTTCAAGCTAACATCGGCCATTTTACTCTGCACGCGATTAAGCATGGTCATCCCTTTGAACGCATCGTGGGTCCACTCCGGCAAATCGGCGATGGGGACGAGCTTCTCGGAAGGATCCGGAGTCGAACGGGAGGCAGGGACGTGCACCTCCTCGTACCCCGGGTGCATGGCACGCCAGGAGGAGGTGGGTAAATGACACTTTTTGTTGGTCATGGTGTGTGCACCGTTTTGGAAGGCGAGGGAGGATAGGTCGAGCTCGTGGGCGGTTTTGTTGGGAGAAGAATCTTCCCCGTGTTCTTCGGCGCCGCCATTTTCTCCACCATTTACGGATTGTACCTTGATGGAGTCCAACGCCTTGGACATTTTGCTTTGGCCTTCGGCGGCGCCCTCTCCATCTTCCCCCTCCCCGTCGCCGCCCTTTTTCCGCAACGTGTCCGTCTTACTGCCACCCACCATCCTCTCCCCCCTCCAATCCTCTGCTGTACTCCTGCTTCGCAATTCCTCCAACATTCGCTTACCTTCACCGCTCTCCTCCTCCATTAAGACTTTCTCGACCTCGTCCCGGGTAGCTTCGGAGGAGGCGCGCTTGAGAGAGACGCAGCCCCAAATCCTCGCTCGGTTAGCAAGGAGGGTTTTGATGAGATCGAACCGCTCGAAGCCCAGAAGCACCAGCAGCTGATTTTCGCATTCGCGTATGGAGGTTCCCCCGGCGGCATTTCCCTCGGCAGCCGGACGAATGTCCAACACGGTCAAGACCCGATCGGCCAACGCCGCGCATTCCGTGGCATCGTCCAAGGTTGCCGCCAAGCGACGCTGCAGGTAATGCGCGTCGATCTCGTGGACCGACAGGACGCGCGCGGCTCCCTTCCTCCCCGACGAAGATTTAGCGCTTTTGGTGGTGGCGCCCTGCACCATCCGCTCCTCGTCGCCGCTTTCGTCGCCGACATCAGCATCGTCGCCTCTACCTCCACCGCCACCCTCTTCATCCGAGGAGGAATCGCCAACGTCCACCACCACATCCTCTTCGACATCGCTTCTACCTTCCTCGTCATCTTCGCCACGACGGTGCAAGTCGTCCTCGTCCTCGTCCTCCGAATCATCGAATACTACGGCCACGCCCATTTCGTCGTCTACATTTCCCTTCCCCTCGTTGTTTTCATCCTCGTCCATTTGATTTTGGGAAGTGCGATTTTGGTAGTCTTGATAATCGTCCATGGATTTTCCTAGAGAGACCATTTGGGCGAAGGCTGCGTCCGACAATGACCCGCTGGCGGCGGAACGTCCAGTCAAGAGTTTGGAGATACCATCCTTTCGTTCGGGGTCTTTCAGGTAGCCATCCTTTAACGTTACTAAAATCTCTTCCAATGCCGAGTGAAGTATGGAGGGAGGCTGATTGCCCAAAAATTGTTTGGACGAGATTATATTCAAGAGATTTTCGTAGGCAGAACGAGATGCTGGGTGGGTCGGACGATAATTGGAGCCGGACCCATCTCCCCCTCCTGTATTCGAGTTATCCAGGATGGAGGTTCCCCCCTCCAAAAAAATATCGTGGCGTCGTTTCGACGACGCGCCACCGCCACCGCCGCTTCCACCAATTGCGGAGTAGTCATTAGCAGCCTCCTTCTTCTTGCGACGTTTCGCCGCCCGCTCCATCAATTCCGTAACCTCGGCAGGACGTTCCTTCTTCGTATCCTCCGTTGCTGCTGCTGCTGCCGCTGTGACCGAGACGGGTTTCGTTTGGAAGCGGTGGAGCCTCCTTCGTGCGTATTCCCCGATGGGGACCTACGGGGCGAGACGATGCCATCGGGTTGTTGTCGTCGTCTCGAGTGCGACGACGACGACGACCGCGTGCCACGGCCGGTCGGAGAAAGCGTTGTTGTTGTTGTCGTCGTTGTCGTCGCATGGTCGTCGTGACCGGAGGAGAATGACCCGATGAAAGTCTTTCCTTCCTCCTCTTCTTTGGGCGACGATGGAGGAGGCGTGAGTGCATCGATGTGAGTTTCGGTCGGGGAGAATGAATTCGTGAATTGTACCGACGTCAATTCCTCTTCTTCGTCATCATCGTCATCATCGTCATCATCGTCATCATCGTCGGCAAGTACGGATTCCGCCAATTCCTCCGAGATGTGAGCGCCGCTCGGCTGCCGTTGATATCGCATCGGTAACGGACCGTTGTTGTTGTCGTCGTTGGCAACGTTGGGAGGAGGCGATGATGATGTAGTCGTAGTCGTCGTCGTCGTCCGATGATGATGATCGAAGGAGGAGGACTCTTCGTTATCGTCTTGGAGAAGTGTTGGCGGCGGAGTCGTGGCATCGGTTTCCGAATCCTTTCCCATCGGATCCGCTCCTTTCGTAGGTGACGCCTCTACTACCGACGACGCCGGTGTAGGAGAATGATTTCGAGTTTGGCCGGTAGTGCTATCGGTGACGCTGCTGCTGCTGCTGTTGCCTGCCTCGTCCATCATTGTTGTTTTTGATGCATCATCGTTTTTTTTTTGCGTCGATAGTACTATTGTACTGTAGCGGGAGAGCGAGTGTTGTCAGGTGGGTGGGTGGTGTGGTAGTGGTAGAAAAATCAAGGAATATCCGAGAATGCTCTCGTGGTTGACATATTGACAATGAGGAGACGACGGGGGTCGTCGGAGAAGTGTTCTGTGGAACAGGAGGAACAAAAAATATAATAGGGGGATGAGGTCAGTATGGTAGTATCGTACGGTAGTTGTGATGTCCTCCGCAGTGATGTCTCGATGTGGCCTTTGTGGAATTCACCCAAGTCATTTCCACCTGGAGGTTTATCTACGTAGGAATTAATATTACTTTGAGGTTCAACGTCGGTCGTCGTTTCGTCGGGATCGCCAGTCGTGCCGAACGATGATGGCGGTTGTTCGTGTCGAGGTGGTCGAGAGGATTTATTATTTCATCGATGATCGATGTGGCGTCAATACTAGTATGTCAATGACGCTTCCGTTGTTGATGGCGTTGCGGTTATCGTAGAGAGCGTGATGTGTACAGTACTACGAGTACTCTCATAATATAGACTTCGATCGCGAATGAGGATTGGGACGACGCATTGCATTTTCGACATCCACTCTACGATACACACCTTCCTCTCTTCCTCCGTAAAAATGACATCATCCGTGAGGTCCTCCTTCTCCAACTGATCGGGTTTGTTCATAATATATATGGTATCTACTCCTACCTGTTCGCCCGACAGGCCGTACGCAGCGTCAGATATATGACCATTTTGTAAGTTAATGGATGGTCCAGCATTAAAAAAACACAACCCTACGCTGAGCCTACGTAAGGGGAATCCATAATGATATACTCTCCGGCCATTTTATGAGAATAGAGGGAATGACAAACACAAGACACAACGAAATACTCCTACCTATCTAGAATCACCATGGCCACTGCCAACCCCTATTTTCTGCACCACAATGCCGTACTGCGTTTGAATAGTGGTATATTACTTTGCCGCAGATGATGCCCAAATGAAAGGATCATCAACACCAACACCTTGAGTGGCAAATAAAAAACCATCAAGAATAGCCATCAAAATCTCCCTCCCCCAACTTCGATATTGCAAATCAGATGGCACAAAAATCTCCAGCATGATCTTGTTGTTGTGCAGCTGTCATCCAAGCCAGCTCAGTCATTGGATAGTGGATCAGGTGGTGATCTCTTATTCATGCAAGAAGGATAACACAGTATACTACCAACAAAAGAGCATTTTCACCTCAAAAGTGGAAAACCTCTAATGGTACATTCACAAGTAGAAATGTAGGAGAACTCGAATTGACCTTCCCAGACTTTTTGAGTTCTAAAGTGGCCAGGTTTAAGCCAGATATTGTAATGTTAATAAGAAAATATGACCATTTTCTTATAAATCATATATCATTTACAACTCTACATACTCCTATGTACCCCTACGGCAAAAAGTATGATACTTGAGTCAAAATCAATGATATGCAAGGGGTGTTAATATGACATATGGTTGTACACAGCATCATATATATGACCATTTTGTAAGGTAATAGATGGTCTAGCATTTAAAAAATACAACCCTACGCTGAGCCTATGTAAAGGG
>JAZGVQ010000074.1:0-15069 GCA_037356215.1 Thalassiosira gravida | reverse complement strand
CGTATCTTGCGCAAATCAATGGAAGTATTTATGCCAGAAAGGGATGAGGGTGGAGGAAAGTTACTCGGTACTTAGCTGCAACAGAAAAAGAAAAATAAATTTAACCATTTATGTCAGGAGAGTTCTCTTTGGCAGGGTCAACTGATTTTTTTAGGATTAACGAGAGTGTTTCATGGAGTCCGACATCAACAGAGCGGTAGCCTTTTTTAATATGTCCTTTTCTAATTCAATGCGCTCAATCTTCTTTTCCAGTTCACGAATCTTAAGTTGTTCAGGCGTCATAGGCGTGGCTGTTGACGGCTTGCCCTTGCGCTCCTCTTTCAACTGTTTGACCCACTTTCCGATTGTCGAAAAGCCCACGTTCATTGACTTAGCAGCTTCTTCATGGGTATAACCATGATCAACTACCAGTTGGGCGGTTTCTAATCTAAATTCCGGGCTGAAATTTTTACGTGATTTCTTAGTCAATTCATTCACCTAATACTTTTATGAATAAATCATAACATCCTCTAATTAGGTGGCCAAAATCAGTATGCCACTACACTCCGATGGGTTCATTTTGCTAGGCGGCAAGAATGTATTCCCCTTCCAGACTTATCTGGAATGTCTGGCTGAATACTACAGAGGATATCTTTTTCAGGGGTATGAAATAGATGGGGAGAATAGGTCAAAGCAGTTGTTGCTAAAGTTTTACTCTGGCACCAGAGCAACAGACGCCAGTCTGTCAGCCTCCATTGCAATAGCTAGAATTAGTCAGGACCGCTATGTTTTTGCAGAAATTCAGGAATATGAGACGGGTTATGATTTGACGGGACAAGTCAGAGAGCTTTCGTTCAGTTTAATTACCACATGTCGCCAAGAGTACAACTTGTAGTTTGTAAACCTATTTTTTGAAGAAAGTTACCAGGCAAGTCTTGTGTACTGTTATTTGCAATAGCAACGCACCCATTTTTAATACTGAGCCATGTTTGCGAAGCTGGGAAATTCAGATTGGATCTGCTGAATCTTTGAGTTTACTGACCTGGAGCTTTTCAAGATTAGGATGAGGAAGATCACCATTTCCGTTAACACTAAAACAACCACTGTCTCTGGTGCCAGAAATCGAGTCAATGAACCTGTTTTTCATATCAGTATTATCTGAAAAAACCCTCATCCAAACGCTAAAAAAACCTGTACTCAGCATTTGTTTAACGATTAAATTTTTTATGTTTGAATTATTTGGATTGGCATCGTAATTGACTTTCATTTCCTTAGCAATAAGACAAGCGCACATTCTTTGCGAAACTCTATCCTCTGCTATTAGCTTGCCGTTAAAATCCTTCCTCTCGACTGAATCTTTATCTAAGCCCAATAATTGTAAGGTGTTTCTGGCTAAAATCTGATGTACCAAGCTCATTTTAGGGTTTGGCTTCACATGGCCGTCTGGCGTGTACTCAAATGAATAAAAAGTATTGTCTCTATCTGGGAAAAGGTAATAGTTAAAGAACACACTCTTCGTACCTTTAGCAGAATTGCAGTTAACACAGGACAATAGAAAATTGGACCAGCGCCCTATCAAATCTGGTCTAGCCCACTTTGATGATTCTTTATTTTCATTAGTTCCGCCTTTGTGTTGTATATGCTCAACAGCTAAATTGGTGGATATCCTTCTTTCGCAATAACTGCAATAGTGACCGTACTGAATACTATCTAACTCACCATTTGATATTCGAGATACTAAATCAGGGCGGGCCTTTCTATAATCAGTATAATCAATACTCCCAATCGGTGAGCTTCCTTTTCTAACAGGCCTCACTTCGCCAGTTCCGTTTTTGATGCTAGCTGCAATTCTAAAAATGCTTGGAAGGCCGGATTATCCGCGTAGGGCTGCACAGTATCCGCTAGGCGCTCCTTGAATTCTTCAAGTTTTTCTTCGGACGTAAGATCGGCAGTTTGTAAATCTTCTAAGAAGGATTTAGCAGACTCTTTGGCATCAATATAATGCACTGCAACATCAGGTCTTTCTACTCCCATGTTAACCGATATGTCCTCTACACTGCGATTTAAATAGCTTGATAGTGGTTCACCATTCATCATTATAAGTTCACCGCTGTCTTCAATTGATTGCATAATAAAAGGAGAGTGGGTAGTACAAATAAATTGGATATTAGGAAATGTATTTCTCAGTCCATGAGTTATAGTTCTTTGCCAATTAGGGTGAAGGTGCAAATCTAACTCATCAATCAATACGATTCCTTTCACCTTCAGAATCGCATCAACATCAAGGTGAGGATTCAATATGATTGCCCTGTATGCAATGTCAAAATAGAGGCTAAGAATAGTACGTTGCCCATCACTTAAGTGTTCAAATGGTACTGAAGCACCAGAATCGAGTTGCACCATAACTCTGGATTCATTTATGTCAAATCTCAACCCTACACATCCTTCAAGTGCATTTTTAGCAATGGTTTCAATGGCCTCTTTAACCAGTCCACGGCTTTTGTCTTGAAGGTAGGATAATTCCAGTTTGAGCAGCCAGGCTTCTATCGCTTTACTGTCAGTTCCAGTGTGAAAGCAATCTAAATATGGGTCAAACCTGCCAAACCTCCTCTTAATAGATTCCTCTATGTTTATCTTTTCGTTAGATACCCACAACCTGTCACATTCGTAAAAAGCAAAGACCGGAAGATCAAATTTTCCACCTTTTTCAATATACCTTAGAACGTCATCACCAAGAGTACTCAAATTCAGGTTGTATTTCTTTGAATGATAACAGTTATACTCAGGCAAAAAGTACTGGATTACCCCTTTTAAGTCGGTATGGTCGTCCCCTTCTTTCCGTTCTCGTTTCCATCGAACGGAGCCTTTTTTAGATTCTAAGTTTTGGTCTACTATTGGGAATTGCCCAAAGGCCTCTATAGATGTTGATTTAGCCTTATCAAATCGACCATCGCTTTCTATTTCTCGGATTTCCGAATCGTCAATTGGTCGAAGGTTACTCTTATCTTTCTTGTAAGCATGCGTCCAGCCTGCCATTGCAATGGCAATAGCTTTCAAGATTGAGCTTTTCCCACTACCGTTCTCTCCTACGATCAAATTAAACTGAGGATTAAAAACAAACTCTTCATCATTGAACAGTTTGAAGTTTTTTATATGAATTTTTTCAATCATCTTAAATGTCAACCTGATATAGGGATTTTTTACTAACCAGAGATCCTCTTAACTTAATAGAATCTTTCGGCTTCTCAAAGTGGGTAGAAAAGTTAATAGGGAACAGCTTTAGTAGCATTTACCACAATTAACTAAACCACTTGGCTTATTAACCATTTTAACCTGAAAGAGCTAAAAGAACGTAGATTTTGACAACCGCAAATTTTTTTGCAACGTGAAAAGCTGTTCAAATGGACTAATAAACATCAACTATAAATTTCTACCGTGAATTATTTTTACTGTTATGACTAATATATTGATGACTGATTAGTAATATGAACAGCTATTCAAAGCCAAGCGTTGGAAAACTCTCTTATCCGCTTTGTTAGGCCACTTTATTGGCAAGTTTTTAGTCTACTCTCTTCTTTCTTTCTCTGCGATTCCTTTGGCTCGCATCTCATCTGGTGAAAAATCATGCCAATATAATTTGCCTTCGGATGGGTCAAATACCCATGGGTGATCCAGAACTTCGAACTTACCGAGCTCTCGGCCACGTAGATAAATTTTTTGATCCGATACGGGCAATTCAGGGGGCCAATATACACCGAAGTGCTTTTGATTCATGTTCTGATATAGCTTGGTTAATTGAGGGGCACCACCTATTTCTCTAAATCGTTTTGACGAAAGCACTTCAAAAAGTGCTTTTGAAGGCTCCATATCCAGCTTAAAGTTGGCTTCAGAATGCTTTTTAGCACTTTCTGATATTCGTCTAGAGACCGCACTCACAGGCCCTTTGTCACCAATTATTGCTAATAACTCACCTTTAACTTTCTTAGCAGAGCTAATTTCAAATCTACGTCGCTTTGAATGAAAAACAATTTTGTTGAGAATAAAATCTTGCCTACGGGAAGAATAGCCCGCAAAAATAAACGTACAATCAGGCACTTCTTCAGATGGGCAAGCAGCATCCGAGACAAAATTAAGCGAAGCATTTAACATCTGTATGATTTTATCTCGGGCATCTATAAAGTCGATTGCTCGCTCACGTAAGTTAACAAATGACTCAACATAAGATGTTACCTGAGAAATTAATGGATAACTCCAAGCTGTGTCACCAGCAAATGCCATTACTGCATCTGTACGCCCTACTCCAAATACTTTTGGACCATAGTCCCAACACTTGCTGCCGCTTAATCGGCTATCAGACATAACCCATAGCTCGCGACCAGTGTTGGTTTTTCTAGTCCAAGAAACAACAACTGTCATAAAACCTCATATATAATTAGGAGCTTCACTTGCAGCCTATCATGATAGTTATATTAAACCGATCTCGGGTTAACTAATGTATTGATGATCGATTAGTAATGTGAAGAGCTATTCACAGGGCTAACTAACACAGCAATCAGCGGTTGGTACTGTGAATCATTCTTCACAGTACCAACTTGCTGCTAAATTGTACAAATTTGACGCTAAATGCAGCCTCGCTGCTTGTAATCTGCTTCTAGCTGTTTAAATCGCTTCTCAAGCACATCTTTTGTGCGTTTTCTCCGTTCCAAAGTGGCTTTTTTCGTCCTTTTTGGCTTAGTTTCAGGTTCCTCGAATTTAACGCCTGACAATTCCTCTTCAAACATGCTCGGAACAACATGGCTATAATGCTGTTCGATCATCGCCGTGCTAGTGCCGCATTGTCGAGCCAGAATATCAATGCGGAGTTCACGGCTAAGTAATTGCCAGGTGATATAGGAGTGACGTAAGGAGTAAAGCGTTCTGGGACCATCTGCTGACTCTTTTAATCCGCAGAGTTCCAGTGCAGCACTAAACGTGCGTCCTAACTCTTTGGTTTCACTGCCATCAGCCAAGCGAAACAGTTTGTCAGTTGGTCTGCGATCTGGAAAGCGGCCTTGCAACTTCATCAAGGCATAATAGATGTCATCTTTGCAAACAACAGTTCTTGTACCTGTATGTTTTGTTGTTTTACCTTTCCTGATCTTTATCTTAAAGATCACCTGATGGCCTTTGCGAGTAAGTTCGATATCTCCCCATTGAAGCGCCTCCATTTCTGTACCGGGGCGGATCCCTGTATGGATAACCACGTCAGCATAGCTCAGAAGTAGTTCACGAATTTGCCGTGTTTTTTCCTTTCGGCTTTCATCACGCATCTTCTCTAGCGTCTCTACTATCTTGTTGTACTCATCTTCTGTGAATGCAGCACGACGAGAACCATGCTGGCCCTCGGTATTTAGCACTGGAATTTGATGAACGGTCATCCATTGATTCTGAACGGCTTCAGTAAATACCATTTGTAAGGCTGCGTTATGAGTTTGGATAGTAGACTTGGCGAGTACCTTTCCTGCTTCCTTTATACGCCAAATGTCAAAGTCATAAACCTTAGCCTGATCTATAGAGGTGATGTAAGTACGGTCGAAAAATGGGATATGATATTTATTGAGAACATTAATGTAATCTTTAAAACTCACTTTCCCACCGCTGTGAGCCAATTCGTTCTTCATTTTCTTAATGGCTTTTTCGGCAACATCCCTAAAACGTTTACTTTGAGTTAGCGTTCCGGTTTCCGCTTTAACCTTCCACTCCATTCGCAGAAGTTGAGCTTTGGCGATTGCCCGGTCTTTTTGCTTCTCTTTAGTAGATTTACAGTGCCATTTACCGTATAGCTGAAAACGGGCATACCACCTTGCGCTATTGTCCTGAAGGTAGATGTAGAGAATCGTCTATAGTATGACGTTCGAGCTGATTTGCCATTCAATTTATTTGCAAAGAAAAATAACGTGCTTTTATTTTACGTGGCGTTCTTAATCATGGCGAGGGATTTCTGAAACGTGGACTCGCGACAAGAAGATAGTTACTGTTAATAAGCATTAACAGTAACTACTGCTTCCTATTGCACACTCCAAAAGTAGCTATTTTTAAATAATTTGCTATTATGATTACTTGAGGAGACCACTATGAATAATCAAGCTATTGCTCACAACCTGAAACGGTTGCGCTCTAATGCGCGATACAATCAATCAGAACTGGCTGAAAAAGCTGGTATGTCTCTTAGTGGTTATCAAAAATTAGAGAGGGGTAAAGCAACTCCTAGAGCTGACTCGATCCGTTCTCTTTCTCTCGCTTTAAGTATTCCTATTCAAGAAATCTTAGCTGAAGTTAAACCACTTAAGCATATTAGGTTTAGATCCCTTAAAAGGCTGAAAACTAGGGATCAAATTATCTCTGACGTAGTCACTTGGTTATACGACTTCAATTCTCTAGAAGCATTAACTGAAGATAGACATATAGCTGATCTGCACGATTTTTACGCCTTTGGCCGCGAAAGTAACAATTCGGGTATTGTTGCATTGGCGGATTATTGTAGAAGTAAATTTGGATTAAGCGCAAAGGAACCTGTTTTAGATATTTGTGGTCTCCTTGAGGCCAGGGGTATTAAAGTTCGATCAATTGAAGTTGAAACTGACTCATTTCTAGGATTATCGGTTAGTGAACAAGAAGAAGGTGGGCCAGCAGTCATTGTTAATACTTGGAAAAGGTTACCTGTTGAAACCTGGATCTTTAGTGCTGCCCATGAGCTTGGTCATTTGTTAATGCACTTAAATGCCTATGATATTGATCAGACTACTGAAGTCGAGGAGCAGGAATATGAGGCTGACCAATTTGCATCTCACTTCCTGATGCCACAAGAAGCATTTGAGAGAGAGTGGAATGAAGCAGCCGGTTTGAGCTTTGTTGACCGCGTACTTAAAGTCAAAAAGGTATTTAAAGTGAGCTGGCGCACTGTTCTTTATCGTTTCGCTGAAAATATGCCTGCTGAAAAACGCAATAAACTTTGGATGAACTTCAATATCGAGTTTAGAAATCGATACGGAAAATCTCTTCAAAAACATTCAGAACCGGTAGGGATTGATAGTGATAATTACAGAATCAATCACCGATTTACCACTGCAAGTGAACCTTTTAACTTGGATGCATTTGATTTCAGAGAAAATCGTTTACCTTTTCTGGTAAGGAAAGCCATTGAGGGTGGTAATATTTCTCTATCAAGAGGCGCAGAAATATTGCGATTACAAAATAAGGAAATGCGCCAGCTAGCTTCATCATGGGTTGGTTGAATCGGAATTAAGTCGTGCCAATTATCACAGACGCCAATGTTCTTATTGACTACGCAGAGTCCGATATCACAATGCTTGCATTGTATTCAGACAAAATTGAAAAAGTCATCATACCCTCCGTTATTTTAGAGGAAGTAGAGCAAATTAGCTCTGATGATTGCTTTAAGTATGGCTTTAATGTTGTCGAAGAAGATATAGAAGTCCTGGTCGAAGCATCAAACGCCCAACACGGCCCTTTATCATTTCAAGACAAGGTGTGTTTGTATCTGGCAAAAAATATGGGTGATGTTACTTGTATAACCAATGAGAAAGCGTTACTCAAATTCTGCGAACAAGACAAAATCCCTACAAAGCGCGGTTTGAAACTCTTATTGGAACTGGTCAAACATGAACATATTTCTCACGATGAGGCAATTGGCGTAGTTTATGCCATCCATGACAGTAACCCACTCCATATACATCAAGGGGTTATCGAAGAGTTTATCAACCTCTTAGGTAATTAGAACTATCATTAATGAACAACATCAATGAATAGTAGCAGTTAAGGGTTGTCCCACAAGAATCACACAATCAGTCTTGCAAAGAATTTGCAAAGTGTCTTTTTAACTTAATAACCCACTGTTTTATATAAATTAAAATACACGCAAACTTTTCAAAATCCGTTGCTAGAAATAGCGTGCCGGTTTTTTAGATTCATACCGTATTTGATGACAGTGCTCTGAAATTTTGCTTGGTACAAACACATCCCTGATGAGCTTCCCCTTGCCTCGACATCCATGTCGAGTCGTTCGGTCGGCAAACCGCTTCGCGGTTAAGGCAGCCTCTTTCACCCTCTGGTACCATCTCTTGATTTGCTTAAGAAAGAGATACATAAACCGACAGAATATCATTGATATCTGATCGGTTTTTTTGTGCCCGGAGTTTGGTTAATTTAAATGTTTTTCTGGCAGCATTCTTTTATGCAAGACACGTACAACAAGGATATCGTTTTTTCTTCGTCTGTAAAAAATGGTGTGACTTACATATCGATAATGAAAATAAACCAGACCTGAATCTTTACTATTAAACTCTCTACCGATAATTCTTTCATCCGCAAGCGTTTGAAGAATCGACTTCATTCCTGCCATGTACTTATCTGTTTGCTGAGATCCAAAATCTTCCAGACTTTTGAGAGTGATCGCTTTGATATCCAGAACTGCTTTTTTTGATAGTGTAAATCTATTAGCCATTAAATTCTGACTTGGCCTCAGCAATTACATCGTCAAACACCAATGAACTTTCACCGCTTTCCTCACCTGCATTCAATAAGTTCATTAAGTTCTGATATTTGGCTTCCTCTTGTTCCAGGAGTCTCAGTGCAGCTCTTACCGCTTCGCTTACAGAACCGTAGCGGCCACTTTCGGTTAGTTGTCCCAAAAGAGTGGTAAAGTGATCACCTAAATTGATACTAGTTACATTACTCATGGATTTCTCTCTACACAACTTCGCATTACTATATTTTAGTAATTTGTAATTAAATTGCGAGCAGTTTTATTTGAAATAGTAGTGATAATCCATCTATTTTACGTTCAATTTTATGCAAAGAATTTGCAAAGTGCCTTTCTATACTTGTAACTTATTGATTTTTATCAATTAAAATATACACGAACGTTTCAAAATCCGTTGCTAGAAATAGCGTGCCGGTTCTTGTGGTACATACGTACTTGATAATAGGAAGTCGATTTTCAGCCTGATGTAAACACATCCCTGATGATCTTCCCCCAGCCTAGACATCCATGCCGAGTCGTTCGGGCTGGCAGAACTTCGTTCTTAAAAAATCAGTCCTCACCCTCTGGTAGCATCTCTTATCTTTCCCAGAGAAAGAGATGCCCAGAGAATGAGATACATAAACCGACAGAATATTATTAACATCTGGTCGGTTTTTTTGTATCTGCATTTATATTGCCGCGTTCACAACTCATCACCTTTAATCGGTGTTCGGGCAGGTACATTACTAAGAATTTCTGCAAATTGCTCCGAATCCGCTGATCCAGCTCTTTTTTGCAAATAGTCTTGTGTCATTAATGCAGACACTTTTTCAGAAACAGCAGTCGTTATAAGCTGATTAATAGAAACGCCTTCAGCGGCAGCTATCTCTTTAAGGTGTGCATCAATTGAATTGGGTAAACGCAAATTTCGTGCAGGCATTACAGAATCTCCAAGAGTTTACCTGGCGGTATTGTTTTAATTTGAAATTTGTCCGAATGTCGAAAATCTTTGATGTTATGAGTAACAATAAAATCAGCATTCGCAGCAACGGCTAATTCAAGAACATGGTCGTCTTTCGGATCTTTTAAAAACGGGCGCCATAAAAAATGTACTTTCTGGTGGCCGCATATATCACAAATGCTATCGAGAACCTGCTCTACTTGTCCTAATGATAAATTGAGCATCTCAGCATTTCTTCTGAGAACATCTTCATATTCAAATAGTAAGGTAACTGACAATACCGCTTCAAACTTTTCTTGAGACAGTAGCTTTATCGCCTGAAACGAGGCCCCTTTAGAAGAATACCAATCAAAAGGGTCAGAGTTATTGATTTACCCCTCCCTTTGAAACAGGACTTCTTACTTCCGCTGTAGCTGAACTTTACGTGTGACCAAGACCTGATTACTCGCCTCAATTGCCTTTAATTCTTCGTCAATTGAGCTGATTTGGTCATCAATCGAAGTCATTCAAACGCCACTTAAGATCCATGCGTTTGTGCAATATCCTTGCGACGTCTATATCACTCTCAGTTTTTCAGTAATACACAACATGTTTTGGAACTGGAAAGCTTCTGGCTTTATCAAACAGTTCAGATCTGTTCTTTCCGATAGCAAGCGTATTAACAAGTTGCAGCATTGAGTCATGAAGCAGTGCCACATATTTTTCTGCCTGCACTCTGCCCCATTCGGATATGGTCCAGGCAGATGTAAGACGCAAATCTTCTACGGCGAGTCTGGATAACTTATAGCTTGCCATCGATTTCTTTGCTTACTTCAGCAAAAATATCCAGGGCAGTTTTGTCGGAATTTTGACCATTGGATAATTGCTGGAAGCCCTTACCCACCTCCTCTCTCAAAATTTCGAGTTGTTGCTGCTTCGAAACATCTTTTTCAAACAATAATCGCAAGCCGTCTCTGATCACTTCGCTTGCAGAAGTATAAAGACCAGAAGCGATTTTCTCATTTATGCGTTTCTCAAACTCTGAACCTAGTGACACATTCATAGATAACCTCCACATGATATGACTACATTATGCGCATATTGCGTTTAATTTATGAGATAAGCTTGCTAATTGTCCGTAGGCATTGAAATGAATCGACAAAACAAAGAGCAACGCTTGCAAAGAATTTGCAAAGCGTCTTTTAAAACTTCCAAGCCATTGATTTTAATATACTAAATTACACGCAAACTTTTCAATATCCGTTGCTAGAAATAGCGTGCCGGTTTTTTAGATTCATACCGTATTTGATGACAGTGCTCTGAAATTTTGCTTGGTACAAACACATCCCTGATGAGCTTCCCCTTGCCTCGACATCCATGTCGAGTCGTTCGGTCGGCAAACCGCTTCGCGGTTAAGGCAGCCTCTTTCACCCTCTGGTACCATCTCTAGCTCTTGCTTAAGAAATAGATACCAAGAGATTGAGATACATAAGCCGACAGAATATCACTAATATCTGGTCGGTTTTTTTGTGTCTGGATCTTGGCTAATTAGATGTTTTCTGGCAATGTTCTTTGGCTCTACCAGCTTAACTCCAATTCACTTTAATAGATAAAGTGCAAGCCCTATGAGTCCAGCCGCCATTAAAGCCCCTTTTGTGCTATCTCCTTTTTCGGCACCTACAAAATAACGGCTATGCGTACGCTTAAGATCATCTATTGAATCAGCTTCAAATATTACGACTTCCATCTCACCTCTATTCTGATGAAAATAGTTTTGTTCTTTAATTAAGCATTCGTGTTCAGCAATTTGATACTCCTGATACATCTGTATGTTAGTTTCTTTAGTGGTGCGATTATGCTCAATGAGATAAAACATTCTGTATCGCCTCCTGAATTTGTTGTTGATAGTCTTCCACCGATACCAAATGCGCTTGTTCGTCTATGCAATTAAAATGCTCAGCTAAAATGTTGAGTTTTTTTATTAATGGCTGCTCTTGTTCGTTGCCACCGTACTTAAGAGTATTATCTTTATCCGAAGCACTTTCGACCAAATTCGCCCAAAAATCTTGTGCAAAAGTCCTTAGCTGAATTTCGTAAAACTTTTTATCTGATTTAGTAATAATGTGGATAGCGCGATAGCCAGTTACATGTCTGTTTTTACTTTGTGTTTCCCATTGGAATTGCTCAAACGTTTCGGTCAGGATGGAGTTAATTTGTTGTGCCTGTTGAATTCCATGAGAAAGAACAATGCGACACCCTGCTATATCTTGCATTTGTGGTAAACGCAAATTTTCTTGTCGACGCAATTTATCAACAATCGACTGCTGAGTCTTGCGTTTACGTTTTGTGACTACCAAATTATCGTATGATTTAAGAACATCCTGAATAATTCCATAGGCATGTTGATCAATATCACTGAATGTTTGCCGAAAAGCGTCGAGAGCTTTCAGATCTTCGTCTCTAATCTCATTCCTTCGAAGCCTGTCACCCAATTTTGTTAACTGGCTATTACTTAGCACCATTCAACCTGCCTCTAATTCTCAGAAATTACCATCCTGCAAACGCTGACATTAGTTCCATAGGCAAGACATTTTGCCATCTAAATATCACGTGCAGTTTTACTACCCAACAAGACTTTTGAACTTGTTACCAAGTTATATACCAACTTCATTGAAAATATGTACATAGCTTTTTAACACTATATCACGTTTACTAATTCACCATTAATGAAAGAGGATTGTTGCATGATGACTTGAACAAATAGAAAAAGTTCAAAAAGATGATTGTTCATGCAAAGAATTTGCAAAGCGTCTTTTTCGGATTTTAAACCATTGTTTTATATACACTAAAGTAGACGCAATCTTTTCAAAGTCCGTTGCTAGAAATAACGTGCCGGTTCCTGTAATACATACGAATTTGATGATAGGAAGTCGATTTTCAGTTTGATGCAAACACATCCCTGATGATCTTCCCCCGGCCTCGACATCCATGTCGAGTCGTTCAGTCGGATTGTTCAGTCCACACTGGGCTTCGCGGTTAAAGCAACCTCCCTCACCCTCTGGTACCATCTCTAGCTCTTGCTTAAGAAATAGATGCCCAGAGAATGAGATACATAAAGCGACAGAATATCATTGATATCTGGTCGGTTTTTTTGTGTCTGAAATTTAGTTAACTTAAATGCTTTTCTCTCAACATTATTTTTGCAAAAAAACACCATAAGAATATCGTTTTTTCTTCGTCTATAGAAAATATATCTTTGGAGGGATTTGAGTTTCTATTCTGTACATCAATTTATCAACGGGCCTGCTATATTTCGTAATATACTAACCAACATTCCAAATAGTTATGCTAACAGTTTCAGATATTGAAGAAATGTCGTTCGTTGACAGACTTAAGACCATGGAAGCAATCTGGATATCGGTACAAAATGATCTTGAAAGTACGAAATCTCCAGGTTGGCATGAAGATGTGCTTGCCAAAAGAGCTGATAAAATTACAAATGCCAGCGCACAGTTTATTTCTCTTGAAGAGCTGAGAAATAGCAGACCAAAGTGAAAATATACGATGTAAAAGTTGAGCTGGAAGCCAGAAATGATCTATACGAAGGTGCAGAATATTACGATGATCAAGAAAAAGGTATCGGTGACTAATTCTGGGATAACCTACTTTCAGATATAGAATCTCTTCTCATTTATGGTGGTGTTCACGAAATACATCTTGGGTTTCATAGAGCACCAGCAAAGAGATTTCCGTTTTTCATCTACTACTTCGTTGAAGATAATATTGTTTATGTCGTCGCAGTCTTGCCTGCATATTCCGACAACATTAGGATATATGGTGCTACTGTAAATCCTACTCTAGCAGAAAAAATCATCGCGTTTGCTCCGGAGCAATTCCCAGCGAAGAAGATCACGTCGGTATACGTTACTCATCCTCACGGACATCAAATAGCGGGATTAAAAGTGTTTGCTGATTTGGGAATCGAAATACTTGCCGACGAGTATAGCGTTGCCGCGATAAAAGCTTATCCTGCCTTCATCAATGACATCGACAAATTTAAGTTTAGAGTAATTAGTCATGAACAAGTCATTGATGGTGCACATTTCTATATACTAGAGAACATGCATGCTAAACGACAGAGCTTCGTTTTTTTCAAGGATAGTGCGATTATTTTTCAGTCCCATTTTATCCACATTCCATTCGATAATATCCCTGAGAAAATAAATACCCTTGCAAAAATAATTCCCCTTCAAAAATAACACCCCTAAAAAAATAATTCCCAATTACACTAGAACCTTTATAAACTTCGTTGGAACCAGGCAGCTAAAGTTCAACCGCGTAGTTGGTAATTATAGAAATAACAATATTACTGTGGAGATGTTGAATGATATTGCTAATATCAATAGCACATTTATTAGTCTGCCGTTGATAAGGTCTGTTGACATATCCAATGCGGATTTTACCGCAACACCTTTGCCAGAAACACACCAACGATGAACAAGTTCTGCATCATTGGTGGTTCTATTACTATTCATCTTAACTTTGAATATGGTCCTGTCCTGTTCAAACTCCCAGATATCATGTGCTATATCGTGTAATTGATAAATCAGTCCATTATGCGCTGCCAGGTCTCGCGGATGTGTTGGGTAACCAAATTCTTCAAGGTAGGAAGGCGATGCACATAGTACTCTGGGCACATCACATATTTTAAACCCATATATTCTGGCGTCTCCTGGTTCGCCATACCGTAACCCTACATCTACAGGTTCTCTATATAAATCAACCACACTATCGCTAATGTGCAACCTCACTGATACTTTAGGATGGATATCAACAAATTCATCAAGCCAACTTACGACAAAATTTCTTCCTAGATCAGAGGGCGCCGCCAGTCTAATTTCACCATCAATGATGCCTTTTTCATTTTTAGCGTTTTGTTCAATTTGTGACAGAAGAAGAACCGCTTGCTCAATCTTTGGTATGAAACGCTCTCCTCCTGCCGAAATTTTTAACTGGCGTGTGGAACGTTGAAACAACTCGACTCCCAATGATTTTTCGACCCTCATCAGTGCAGCACTGGCCGTCGCTGTTAGCATGTCTAAGCTCTCAGCAGCTCCCTTGATACTCCTAAATTCTGCAACCTTGAGTACTACGTTTAAATCACTTACCAGCATATTATCAATTTATATTTGATTATATTTCAAATAATAGACTGTTCTTTTTATTCAATCAAAGACTAGAATGTTAGTTACTGTATTCCCTACCACCAGAGTTACTTATGAAAGCCATTGGATACCAATCTGCAGGTCCCATTACCCATCCTGACGCATTAGTTGAAATTCAACTAAAAACACCTATAGCAACAGGCAAAGATCTATTGATTAGGGTTCAGGCTGTGGCGGTAAACCCTGTTGATTTTAAAATTCGCCAGAATGTTTCTCCCACTGAGTCTTCCCATAAAGTACTAGGATGGGATGCCGTTGGTGAAGTCGTCTCTACTGGTGCTGATACTAAGTTGTTCAGCCCCGGTGATTCGGTTTTTTATGCTGGCGATCTGACGCGGCAAGGCAGTAACGCTGAATATCAACTCGTCGACGAACGCTTAGTTGCACATAAACCAAAAAGTTTA
>JAZGVQ010000073.1:0-15850 GCA_037356215.1 Thalassiosira gravida | reverse complement strand
TGGCGTCTTGGAACAAGGCGCGGGGTGAAAACCCCAGCAGGTCTGGACGGAGTCCAGGAAAGAGAACTTCTTGCGACCGCCCTGCGATCGCCTCGGGACTGCGTTGACAGGGCGTAGCGCTCTGCTAATTGAACGGCTGATATGATAACTCTTCCCCTCCGTTCGGCTTGGCGCCGCCTGCTTGTTCCCGCCCTGTGCGTCGCGCTTTCTACAGCCGGCTGCGCTAGCCGGGTGATCGTGCATGAGACGTGGCTCGAAGACCGGGACCGCTGGCGCGATGAGGCGTACTCGCCTGCACTAGACGAGGCTTGCGCGCCGATTGAGTTTCGGCAGGGAGACGCGCTGGGCGCGACGGAGCGTCGTCACGATCGGAACTGGTACAATCTCCGGGTGCGAGACGGGCGGCAGTTCACGGCCGGATTGGGCACAGGCCTCCTCATCGCGGGGTCCGGAGCGCTGGCAGCTGGCGCATACGGCGCAGGGAACCTCGACGGCAACCCCCGGTTTGTCTCGGGCATTGGCGCCGCAGCCGGCCTAGGCATGCTGATGGCGTCCGTGGGTCTGCTCGTGCACCGGATCAATCGTGGGCCCACCATGCGCGAGGTCCAGAACGTAGAACCGTTCGAAGCGGTCTCCCATGTTCGGCAACCACGCCGTTGTCGTGAGACGGTGACGGCTGACTGAACGCGAGGCGCACGTTCGGGGCCCGCGCAAGCGGGCGAACCGCGGCTTCACGAGTACGGTGGCGCCAAGCGAAGGGGCTATCTTGGCTCTGTCAGAATATTGCTCCATGTCGCCCGCCTTGCTTGCTCCAGCCCCTCGCTTGCGCTTCTTTGCCCCAGTGGGCCAGCCACAGGGACTTCAGATTCGCGGCACGAGAGACCGAATCCGCTTCGGCTGGCTCAGTCCGCAATTCTCAGACAGAGCCTAGTTCCCCCGTTCCACCGTGACGGTCGGAGAGTCGTTCTCCCAGCGGATCACGACGTCCCACGGCCGACAGCACACCTCGCAGTCCACGACGAGCTGTCCGCGGAGGTCGGGTTCGACAGCGACCTCTCCCGGCTCAAAGCACCATGGACAGGTCGCTGGGACGAACTCCATGCGCGCTACTTCGCCGCTTCGATCGCCGCGTCGTAGTTCGGCTCGTGACCAATCTCGGAGACAAGCTCCGCGTGGGCTACCTTGCCGCCCTTGACGACGACGACGGCACGGGCCGCGAGACCGGAGAAGGGGCCGTCCGTAATCTGCACGCCGTACGTGGACAGGAAGTCGGTCCCAAAGGTCGAGAGCGTCTCCACGTTCTCAATCCCTTCGGCGCCGCAGAAGCGCTTCTGAGCGAAGGGGAGATCGGCTGACACGTTCAGCACTTTGACCCCCTTCAAGGCTCCGGCGCGCTCGTTGAATGTCCGCACACTGGTCGCGCAGACGCCGGTGTCGACGCTAGGGAAGATGCTGACGACAAGCGTTTCGCCGCCGTAGTCCGCCATGGAGACGCGCCCCAAGTCGTTGTTTAGCAAGTTGAAATCCGGGGCGTCGCTACCGACTGTCGGAAGGTCGCCGTTCGTGTGGACAGGGTTGCCACCAAGGTGCGTCAGGGCCATTTTTTCCTCTGGGGTATTCTGGTGTCGGATAATTCGCGACACGTGCGGTGCTGGGTTACAGTCTTCTCGGTTAATGCCTCAACTCTGTCCAGAGAGTCATCATGAACGAGAATCCTACCCAACGCGCTATCGAACGTCTCCGACGAATGAAGGAGGCGGTGCGCCACGCTCAACTTGCTCCGGGAGCCACCCAGCATGACAACCGCGCGCCGATCGGTTGGTGGGTGCTCGACGATAGCGAGAACGCGTAGCGCAGACGCTACCGGAGAACGAGAAAGGGCCGCGCATTGCGCGGCCCTTTCTTGTTTTTGCGTGATGTCAGCACCAAGCCGAGCGCCGGGCTACGCCCTGAGGTCAGGCCTCAGAGCGCCCCCGATTCTCAGTAGCGGACCTCTGCGACCACTTCGTCAATCGCCGCGATCTCTGACACTGTCGCCCCGAGTTCGCTGAACGCGAGGAAGTAGTCATCGATGAAGCTCGTTCGACGCATGTTCGTGTACCACGGGAAGTTCCACTCTGCGCAGTCACCACCGTCGACTCCCTCCGGCGTGTCGCCGCAGTAGGTGTCGTACGGCATGTACGAGTGCGAGACGCGCCCCTGCTCGACGAAGCCGTTCTCTGCGCTCACCTCGAAGACGATCGCCCCGCTGAAGAACCTGTAGGCGCCCTCGCCGTCGTAGTTCTCAAGGGTGATGGGGATCGCGAGCAGATTGCGGCTCGCGTAGAACGTGAACGCGCGGTGGTCATGCTCCGCTTCGGAGTTCGACCATCCCCAGCCGTCTGAAGCACCGGTTTCCAACACGGTCTGGTGGATGCGCGTCGGGTTCGCCGGGTCGCGCACGTCGAAGAGCTGAACTTGGAAGTCGCCGATGCGGCCATCTTCGTCACCGTCACGTCCCACGCCGATAAGGTAGCCATCGCCGAACGGGTGCAAGTACGTTGAGAACCCTGGGATGTGCAGCTCGCCGTCAATCACCGGGGCGGCCGGGTCGGAGAAATCAATGACGTAGAGCGGGTCGGTTTGTCGGAACGTGACCACGTAGCCAGTGTCGCCCACGAATCGGACAGAGTAGATGCGCTCGGTTGGAGCGATCCCGCGAATCCCGCTCACGACGTCTAACGAGTTGCCATTCTGCTGAAGCACATAGACGTTGTTTGCGTCGCCGTCTTCTTCCGGTGCGACGCGCACGATGTTCTGCTTCTGGTCGTCATCGTCCGACTGCTCGGGCACCTCCGGCGGCGCGTCGGCGGTTTCTTCCCCCGTCGTCGACGGCTCTGAAACGCCGCTACCGGACGTCGCGACTCCGCCATCGGCCACGGCGACATCGCCGCCAGCCGCGACGCCCCAGCCCCACGATGTTTGGTCCGTTGTGGCGACGCGTAGGTATCCGTCGTGCTCCGACATCGAGAACTGATTGAGGATCCAGCCGTCAACCGACCCCGAGGCCGTGTAGACCGGGTCTCCTCCGTTCAGCGCGAAGCGGTGAATCTGGGTCTGGGCGTACGCGTTCTCACGATTGAACCAGCTCCACCAACGCGAATCTTGTGCCACGTACAGCGCGTTGGCCGACCCATACACCTGCCAGCCGTCCGCCAGAACGCCAGAGCCAAACAGCTCGCCGCTGTCCGCCGGGTCGAAGGCGGTCACGCCGAGTATCGACACGCCCGCGCGTGCCTCCGGGCGCATGATGTCAGTGCACGCGAAGAGCTCAGAGCGCCCGTCTTCTGTGCGGACGTCGGGCAGCAACGCGTCGCGTCCGCCGTCGTCCACCCACTCCTGTACCAACGGGCGAACCTCTGCGTAGACCCGGGCGCGGACGGCGTCTCGACGAGCGGCCGACGCGTCGTAGTCGATGCTCGGCAGGTCAAGCGCGTAGAAGGCATCGTAGAGCGACTGGGTGGTTGTGTAGTCCGCCTGCGTGTTCGTCACCAAGTACACAACACCGTCAACGAGACGCGCCGTCGTGTAGTTACCCTGAATGTCTAGGCGACGGTCGATACTTGGCGTGCTCGGGTCGCTTACATCGATCACCGTGACGCGAGTCCCTTGGAAGTACGTCCCATCGTCCAGCGGGTCGACGACGGGCTCTTGCGGCTCAACCGGTTCACCGGGCATATCCGGCGCCTCCATGTCGGGTTCGCCACGGCCATCGCCGCCATAGTCTCTGTACTGGCCGGTCGAGACGCCGCGAAGCACGACGACCTTGTCGCCGACGAGGAACATGTTGTCGCCGTAGCCTTCGAGATCGACCGTGGCCACTTCGTGGGTCTCGTCGACGGGGAAGGAGTCCAGGACCCGCAGGGTCTGGCCACTTAGGACGAAGGTGTACTGTCCGTTGGTCTTCAACAGGTCGGGCTCGTCAATTCCCGCCTCTTGCACGTTCGTTGTCGTGAAGTCCGTCGGGCCGTCCGCTTCCCCGCCACCTTCAGCGGTAGGCGCCGCGAGGTCGTCGTTCGCGAAGTCGCGCTCGCCACCAGCCTGCACGTCATAGCCCCACCCGTCGACGTAGCTCTGCGCGATCTGCTCCGAGGTGACGTCGACGAGATAGTCATCCAGCGCCTCGCACGACGCGAAGCTTTGCAACGAGGCGATGTACTGGTCGCTTCTCCGCAGATCGTCGCTGGGGTCATCATCTGCGCCACACGCGGTGGCACCAACAGCCGCGGCGACCAGTGTGCCGCGATAGAGCCAGGTCTTGAATTTCTGATTCGACATGAGGGTCTCCTTTCAGGGATTCGCGGAGCTAGGCCGCGTTTGTCGGGGTTCTCCAGAACACGCCCCTTACTAAAGCGAATTCCGTGCCAACGCGCTCGCAGCCGCGAGATCGAAGCGACGCGCCTCGGACGAGCACGCACGCGGCGTACGATTGCTCCGTCGCACCCGCTTCGCTTCGCTCCAGATCCCCACACGCAGCTTGGTCGACCACGGCTGAGCCGCGCTCCTGCGGCTCTCTACGCCGCCGCTTCTTCGCTTGGCACCGTGCTCAGCGGTCGCGCATCCGACCCGTCGTCCTTCAGGCAGCCGAAGAAGTGGAAGGGGTCCTCAAGCGCGCGTTTGCACGAGTTGATGCCATAGGACGCGGTGAGCCCATCATCGATGCGCTCATCGTACGACCAACGAATGTGCAGCTGCTTCTGAATCACCACCTCGCCGTCCACGGCGATCACGCGGTCGCTCACTTTGCCGACCATCATAAAGAGCGGGCAGTTCCCCCACTCGTAGAGGTGGTGGTAGCCGGGATCCATGTCGACCGAACCGAGGTTCGCGCAGAAGATACTCGTGTACATCCCGTCGCCCTCGATGAAGAACCCGGGCAGCAGGTTGAAGTAGTCGAGCCCCTTCAGGAGACGGACCGCAAGGTTGAGCCCCGGCCTAGGGATAATGCGGAAGAAGTCGAACTCCTTATCCGCTGCTGTCTTCTTGCCGCTACGTTCAACGTTGATGCCGTCGTTGATGCGTTCGCAAAGCTCGCGGAAGGTCTCCCCCTCGTTGAGCTTCTTCTTCACGACCGAGAGCTTGGCCTTCTTGTTCTTCTTCTTTCGCTTGATGCTAAAGGACATCCACTGCCCTTTTCGGTTGTAGAGGCGGTGGCCGCTGACGAACTGGTTCATCGCGGGGTTCTCGACGAGTCCCACAAACCCGGCGGCGACGAGACAGTGCGTCATGTTCGCGCCGAACTTCTCTCGCGCCTGCCCGACGTACTCCAACAGCGGCTCGGCGTTCACGTAGGTGTCAAAGTAGACCACCGACTCGTTCCGTGTACGCATCACGTACGGCATGAGCTTCCGGAACGGATGCGGATTCTTGATGATCGTGCCGTCGGGGCGCGAGAGCTTCATGTGAGCCAACGCCCAGAGAACAACGAAAACTATCGGGACGATCAGATACGGCAACATCGATTCCTGCAGAGCGAGAGAGGTCGCGCGCGTCGTAACCGATAGCTGAGCGCTTGAGAAGTGAACGGTTCGACGCGATGCGATGAGGGTGCGCTCATGACCGATCGGTGAGATGGCTTGGCTCCGCCGGCCAAAGGGCTCCCGCCCTTGCGTGTTGTGGCCAACACGCCACNAAATCGCTATGCGATTTCCTCTGTTGTCTTCTTCGCTACCTACTGAAGATGATCGCACCCATGCGATGAGCTCGGGCCGGGCGCGTCCCCGATGCGGCTACTCCGGTAGTCGCTGCCGTTCGAAGAAGCGCCAGATCTGCTCGCTCGCGTCGAAGGTCTGACTCTGCGGACCATCTTCCCCGCAGCCGGGGAGCGCGCCTTCTCTCGGGACGCCGCCATGCCAGTCGTGGCCGCCACCCGCGACGACGCAGCGCACGGTTTCCGCCGCGCAGGCGCCTTCCGTGGTGCACACGCCGTTGCCCTCGCTCAGAAGCTCGACTGGCTCGCCGGTGCACGCGTTCTCCGAGGCCCAAAGCGACATCGACTGGTCAAGCGACTTGAACTCGATTCCGGCGAGACCGCAACCCAAACCTCCGTCGACCGGGACGTGTGCATCAGCGTCGCCGTGAATGTGCATCACCGGGACCGCGCGCCGGGGCGCGCAGGCGTTATACGTGAGCGCCGCGGCGACTGGCGCCACGCCGGCGAACCGCTCTGAAAGTTCACACGCGAGCCGAATCGACATCATCCCTCCGTTCGAGATGCCCGTCGCAAACACGCGGCGCTCGTCGATGCAGAACGCCTCACCAACGTTGTCGAGAAGCGCGTTCACGAAGCCGACGTCGTCGACGTTTGTTCGCGCGGACGCACCGCAGCATTCGCCCGCGTTCCACGTTCCACCGCCCACGGCGCCGCTGGTGCCATCGGGATACGCAACCGCAAACCCTTCGCGCTGGGCGACCTCGTTCAGCGTCGCTTGCTCGTTCTCGAACTGCTCGGCTGACCCAAGCCCTCCGTGAAAAGCAAACACAAGTGGCACCGGCGTGAGCCCGTCGTAACCATCAGGAAGGTAGATGCGCCACGTGCGCAACAGGCCGTCGTGGCTCAACGTGGCGACCGTCGTTTGGTTCGTTGGCAAGACGTTCGGCGTCCCACATCCGGCGCTCGCCCGGGGCGAATCACCCGACGCGTCGCCGCTGTCCGACGCGTCGTCGCCTCCTGCATCCGACGAGGCATCATCGGAGGTGTCCGCGACATCGGAGGCGTCCGCGACATCGGGGACGTCCGCGACATCGGGGACGTCCGCGACATCGGGGACGTCCGCGACATCAGAGGCGTCCGCGACATCGGAGGCGTCCGCGACATCGGAGGCGTCCGCGACATCGGGGACGTCCGCGAAATCAGAGGTGTCCGCGACATCGGGGACGTCCGCGACATCGGGGGCGTCTGACACGACATCGATCGTGGCGTCAGCTGGCGTCGCGTCTTCGGACGGCGCGCCGTCCACATCCAACCCGGTGGTGTCGCTGGCAACGTCCACCATATCGGCCGCAGACTCTCCGCCACCGCACGCGGTGAAGAGACATAGGAAGAACGCAACAAAGGACAAACGCTGGCGCAGCATGCGAGCCTCACGATGGGGACAGCGCTACGGTAGCAAATCCCCGTCTATGCCGCGAGCGGTCGCTGAAGGCCGGCGTTCTGCGGCGCGCTCGCATCCTGGTATTGCGCGATCCGCTTGTGCATCACGTGAAACCAGAGCGGCGGGAACCACGCGAGCAACACGGAGCCCGGGTACCCGGTCGGAAGCTGGGGCGACTCGTCAAAGTGTCGCAACACCTGAAACGGTCGCCGCGCGTTTGCGTGATGGTCCGAATGTCGAGTGAGTTCGAAGAGCATCAGACGACCAACAGGGTGGTTCGAGTTCCAGGAGTGAATCGGCAGCACGCGTTCGTACGTCCCGTCGTCGCGCTTCTTTCGGGCAAGGCCATAGTGCTCGACGTAATTCACCGACTCTAGCAGCAGAGCGCCGCCAAAGGCCGCCACGAGAAACCCAACGCCGGCGACTGGCCCGAAGCCCGCGAAGATGCCAGCCGTGAAGAGCACTTGGATGACTTGGAACCGCAGCATCTCGTTCTTCCACGAGACCACGCGCTCGCCGCGCTTGCTTAGGCGTGAGGCCTCGAGCTTCCACGCACCAAGCCACGCTCCGGGGATTCCCCGCGCGAAGAACGCGAAGATGTTCTCGCCGTAGCGCGAGCTCGCGGGGTCTTCTTCGGTCGCGACGCGCGTATGGTGCCCCCGATTGTGTTCGATGAAGAAGTGCATGTAGAGCGTGGTCAAGAGCAACGCCTTCGACATGTTTTGCTCGTAGCGCTTTCTCCGGTGGCCGAGCTCGTGGGCGACATTGATCCCCAGCGTGCCGCAGGCGATTCCCATCGACGCCGTCATGCCGGCGAGCTCCCACCACGTGTGCGTGCCGTACCCCACCTGCCACAGATACAGGCCTAGCAGCGCGTACTGGACAGGCACCATGCTGTAGATTTGAAGGTCATAGGCCCGATCATTCCAGATCGACCGCTCCTCGCCTTCATCATGATTCTCGGTCGTCCCATGCAGGAAGACTTCCAAGAGCGGAAACAGCCCAAAGGGAATCAGGATGCCGAGCCAGGTCGCCCAGCCGCCGAGCGTCAGGCTCAGCAAGACCGTGATCGGGACGACGAAGGAGATGAGGTACTTGAATGGTCGCATCGGAAAGCCCGGTGTGTCGTTTCTCATGACTGGAGGCATCTTCGTGACAAAATGTCACCTTGTCAACACGTTGTGACCTTTTGTCACTTAGACACCTACTCCCTCGCCTCGATGCCCGCCCCCTCTTTGCTCGAAACTGCCCTTAACAGGTAGCGGAACCCGCGACGCGTGTTCAAACCCTTCGCATTGCAATGCTGGCGTGGTTGCGGCAGCACGTGCGCACGCCCCCTCTTGTCCCGCTCCTACCGAGGTTCCTATGCCAGTCTTTCCCGTGCAAACCGATGGCTCGATTCACGAGGCCGTGAAGGCGTCGATCGTCGAGGCCATCCCCGACGCAGACGTCGACGTGCAAGGCGGTGGTGGCCACTTCACGATCGGGGTCATTTCAAGCGCATTCGCCGGCCTCAACCGCGTGAAACAGCAGCGCTTGGTGCTCGGCGCGATCGCCCACCTGATCGCGGGGGACGCCGCGCCGGTTCACGCCGTCGATACGCTGAAGACCGTGACGAAGTAGCCCGAGCACGGAGCGCGACCTCGCTAGATCGCGTCAGCGGCTGGCACCAAGAACCCTCAGAGCTTCGGCGGAATTGCCGGCACCAAGACCGTCACGGACCGGCTGCCTAGGCTGGCGCCGTCCTCGGTGAACAGGTCGATCCACGCCAAGAACGTCACCGGATCAGGACCCTCCTGAACACAGGTATTCTGCGCCCGCACTTCGAAGGTCACGGTTGACCCTGGGGAGACGTTTCGGAACCCGTCGAGGCGGCCATCGCCATCCGTGTCCGCAGGTTCCGGCGCAGACGCGCAGCCGTTTCCGCTCGCGGACAAGGGTACCACTCCTTGAAGGAAGCATGTCGTGTCGATTCCGCTCGCCGCGAACTCCGCTTCATCTCGCCGCGGAACGGCGGTGATGTCGACGACCTGCCCGCCGAGCAGCGCTTGCACGCCGCTGATCACGCTGGTGTCCACCTGGGCGCTACCGCCCAAACCGGATGTCGCGACCTGAAAGACCAACGGACACTGTCCGCCTTCGCTGCTGCGACCCGCGCCATCAACGCCCGTGCAACACTGGTCAGCGCGGCATCCTGCCGGGCGACCTGCCCCCACCGTGCCCCACGCACACGTATCGACGACGGCCCCTGTGCGCCGCGCCGTGTCTTCGAGGTCATCTTGTGCGTTGCTGTCGAAGGTAAAAAGCTCGGTGCCCAGCGCGACGCCGATGACCTTGATATCGCTTGCTTCCAGCGCTGACAGCGCCTCGTCCCGACTTGCGCCATGCGGATACTGTGCGTCGCGCGCGTGGGACGATGCGTCCGTGATCTGCATGACGAGGCGAACATCCGTGTCCCGGAACCCAACTCCGCCAGTTTCCCCGTCTGCGACGTCGGTGATGCGACCTTGGTCGGCATCGAAGGGAGGCACAGTCAGGGACGCACAGGGGAAACTCCGCCCTTCTCCGGTGGCGACTTGATAGAGGGATTCGAAGCCCGCTTCTGGGACATCGCCGCCGTTGGTTGTGTCCAAACGCGACACCGCAGCCTGCGCCGCCGCGGCGTCCGTGGTGACGCGCTGCTCGAGGGCAAACGGCTCGTCAGGCGCTGCGCCGAACGGGTCGCAGGGCACGTCGGCATAGCGCGCGACGCCGAAGCCAATGTCCGCGATCCGATCTGCGAGCGTCGGGATGATGGTTGTGCGCAGACTCGATGTCAGCCCGGCGATCGCCCCGCCCATCGAACCCGTGACATCCATCAGGAACACAACGTCGCCGCTCTCAAGCGTGGTGCCGATATCAAGCGTATCGATCTGCAGGTCCCCTTCCCACGGCAGCTCGAAGTAGAAGTCGACGATACCTGTAAGGTCGACGTCGGGGTCGCAGGGGTCGGCGCCGAACGCGAGCTCGACGTTGTCGGGCACGCTGTCGCCATCCGTGTCACGGAGCAGTCTGTCGGTGCTGCCGGGGCATCCCGTCTCGTCCTCGTCGGCCAAGGTGTCGCCATCAGAGTCCAGGTCGAGGAAATCGAAAAGCCCGTCGCCGTCTGCATCCTGAGGAGGCTGCCCAGACCCCGGCGTACGCTGATACTCAATGGCGTCCGAGATCCCATCGCCATCGGAGTCGTCATCGAGGTAGTTCGCCACGCCATCGCCGTCTGAGTCGACCGACCCTTCCCAACGGTCGGTGATACCGTCACCGTCGCTGTCGGTTCGATCATTCGGATCCGTCGTATCCACACCGCTCGCGTCCGCATCGCCATCGGACGTCGCATCGGGGAGCGCACCGTCGGGCGCCACCGCTGCATCGCCGCCGGCGTCCGTCTGCGCGTCCGTTAGTGCGTCGTCAAGGGGGCCGGTGGCCGTGTCCGCGGCCCCCGCGTCTCTCACGGGCGAGCGATCGCGATCGTCGCCTTGGCACTCGGCTCCCCGGCAGGGCACGCGCGATGGTCCAGACCCCACCGCGTCCGCGCTGCAACCTGCGAGAACGAGAACTAAGAATGAGCCTAGGGAGCGAATCGTCATGCGGGCCTCCATATCCTCATCATGCCGCCCTGCGCGGACGATCGCCAGCGCCACGTCGGCTCCCCCGACCCGCGCCGACCTCAGCGCCCTCACCGACGTAAGCGTCGGTCGGGGCACGTGAACAGGCGTCAGGCGGTTGACGGGCACGTGAGGGTTGCGCGACAACGATCGTGCTCCTCACTTGCCTCGGTAACCCGATGATCCAGTTCGACGCCTCAATCGCACGTCTACGCCCCCTCTCCTCTCTCGCTGGCACGCGACGCAGCATCTTGGCTGCCGCTGCGCTGATGCTCGTTGCATGCGGAGATGGTGAGGATTCTCCGAGTGACGACGCCGACGCCGGAATCGATGTCACGGACGTCGCCGACGCCCAGCCCGACACCCTTCAGGTCGAGCCAATCACCCTTCCCCAGTGGTGTCGCGACTCAAACGAAACGCTGTGCGAGTGGATGTATCGCTGTTTCGCCGACCCTGATGTACGGCGCGCCAACGCAGTGTTCGGCATCGAAGACTATGACTCCTGCGTCGAAGTGTTCTCCGCCTCCTGCCAGACCCGCACCATCGGAGGCGTTAACGACGGGCGGCAGGTCTTCGACGGCGCGAACGCCAGCATGTGTGTCTCCGCTCTCGGAGTAGAAGAGTGCGGCACCTATGCCGAGCTGGAGCGAGGCGAAGCGATGAACCCCGTCGAGTGCGACGAGGTCACCGAAGGGCAACAGCTATCCGGCGACGAGTGCATCACCAACTCGGACTGCGCCGCCCCATTCGGTCGCTGCGTCGACGACCAATGCACAGGCGAGCTCGGCGGCGAGTTTTTCCTGGAGACCTGCGACCCGACCGACAACGACAGCGTGCTGAGCTGCAGCGGTCGACGCTGCCTTCAGCTGCCGGCCGGAAGCGTGAGCCCCGGTATCTGCACGTCGCAGTGTACGGTTGACGAGAACTGCGGACCCGGCGGCGTGTGTGTAGAAGACACCAGCGGAGACCAATTCTGCCTGGCGAGCTGCAGCACGGATGACGACTGCGGCATCTTCAGCTGCGTCCAGGCCTCCCCAACCGTACGCGCCTGCATCGACGTTCCGGAGTAGCGACAGCCAGCCACGACCGTACCAGGCCGTGCGCCGACGAATCCCGCGTGGTCCTTGCGTCTCGCGCAACCCGCGTCCGGACCGCGGCCGTAGCAGCGCCGAACACTTCGGCGGACCGAGGATTTGCCAGCAGATTGGCGTCCAGCGAAGGGCCGCGAAAAGTAACCTGCTTGAGGCAGGTGACGTCGAGGCGCGATGTTCGGGGTCAATCCGCGCCGTGAAGCCGAAGGGAGGCAACGTGATCGTCGCTCTAGAGTGGTGTCGTGAAGACCGAGAGCTGCACATCACCGCACGCGAACTCGACGCCGCCTGCGTCGTACTCATAGTTGTCGACCACGAGGAAGTAGACGCCAGGGCCCAGCTCGACATCGAACTGCGCGACGCGTGGCTGGAGATCGCCCACGCAGGTTCCGATGTCCGGCTCTAGCGCGCAGGGTGCATCGTCGCCGCAGGCAATCTGGCTGCTCTCTTGGCCGCAGCTTGTCCGCAAGTAGACCACGACATCGACCGGCACGCCGTCATCCGCATCTCGGGCGTCGACAAACACCGCGCTACGTTCCGTGATCACCAAGCGGCCCACTACATCGTCGCCCGTTCGACTACCGGCGCACACATCCGTTTGGGCGTTGTCCGAATCATCGTCAGTGTCGCAAATGTCGAACATCACGCGCCCGTTGTTCGGCAGCGCCGGAGCGTCCCCGCAGGTCGCCTGATCGTCGAGCACCGTCTCTGTTTCGCACAGGTTGCTGCAGCCGTCGTTGTTGCGCGCGTTGCCGTCGTCGCACTCCTCCGCCCCTTGGTCCCACACGCCATCACCGCACCCCACCGGCGGAGCGTCACAAACGCACTCCAGCGCTTCCGCCCCATCGCAGACAAACACTGGGCGAGCGACGAAGCCGCACGACGGGCGAAAGCAGGAGTCCCCCGGTTCGTCATCGAGCTCCGTGCAGCCACCACAGGCATTCCTAGGCCCTGCGATGCAAACAACGCCGCCGTCTCCGTCGCACTGCCAAAGCTCGCCGCACGCGCCACATTCTGTCCCGGGAATCTCGTCCAGCTCGCCGCAGCCACCACACAGGTTCGTCGCGAGGTCGCCCGCGTCGCCCTCGCAGATCGCGTCGTCGACTCCGCGGCACGCCCACTCACCCGAGTCACACACCCCGCAGCGCTCGCCGATTGGCGCGTCCAACGGAGCGCAACCACCGCACGCGTTTAGCGCTGGTGGCGTCAGCTCTTCACACGCGATGCGGTTCGCCCCGACACAGGCCCAGATGCCGCCATCACACACACCGCACGCCTCACCCGGAATCTCGTCGAGCGGCGAACAACCGCCGCACGCGTTCTGAGCCCCGTCTCCGCCATCGCCGACGCAACGAACACCGCCGTCGTCTGCACACGCCCAACGGCCACTGCCACACACGCCGCACGCCTCACCCGGGGCTCCCGCGAGCGCCTCACACCCTCCGCATGCGTTCACCTCTTCGTCAAAGAGTACGCAGTTTGTCGCGTTCGGGGTTTCGCACACCAACACGCCGCCGCCGCATACGCCACAGCTACTGCCAGGCGCCAACTCGACGTCCTCACACCCACCGCACGCATTCGCGACCGTCGCTCCGCTACACACGACCATCTCCGTACCGTCGCACACCCACTCGTCGCGCTCACATGGCCCACACGGAGCCCCCGGGGCCGCCAGCAGCTCCGTGAACCCACCACACTCGTTGCGGGGGTCCGGCGTGTCAGACTCGGTGTCCCCATCGATGACGTCACTCCCTACGTCCGGCGGTTCCACAACATCGTTGTCGACGTCCGCGTCGGGCATCGCTGTGTCCCCGCTCGTGTCCACCGGCACGTCTTCATCGATCGCATCTTCTGACGTCGTGTCAGAGCCAGCGTCGGCGCTCGGGGTGTCAGGCCCAGCATCTTCGCTCGCGGTGTCAGGCCCAGCATCTTCGCTCGCGGTGTCAGGCCCAGCATCTTCGCTTGCGGTGTCAGGCCCAGCATCTTCGCTCGCGGTGTCAGGCCCAGCATCGTCCGGATCGAGCAGCCCGGCATCCTGCACCGTGACGGCGTCGCGCTCCGACACGCTGGTAAAGTCCTCACTGCAAACGCCGGCGACACAGACGCCCGACGCGCAATCGGCACCCGATTCGCACGCCGCGGTCTCCTCCGACGGTGTTGATCCACAGCCGCCGAGAACAAGGGCGAGTGTGCAACACGCAAGAGCACGAGAGAGAATACGCATGACGCCGTTCAGGAGGGGAGTGCCACCCGCCACGAGCCTGCCGAGCACTGCGCGGGTAAGCGACTATCCCACTTCCCAGACGATCACACAACGACGACTGGCGATGTCCCGAGGGCGGTCGCAAGAAGTTCTTCGCTATGGACTTTGTCCAAACCTACCAAAGGCTTCGCCCTTGGAACCCAATGCCGCTCGGTTAGTGAGGATTTCTTCAGGGCTTTGCCCCGAACCCCAGCAGGAAACTGGTGAGGCTCCGCCTCACTACTATCGCCCTCGAAGTGCTGCTACACAGCACATCTTCGGTTGCTCCTGCACCTTCCACTTCTGTAAATCCTTTGGATTTACAGAATGATGGAGGGTCAAGGGAGCAAGCGACGAAGGTGCGTTAGCACCGAAAGGAGTGCGGTAGTGGCGTGACGCAGTCACGCAGTTCCCTTGCGGGGACTGGGGCAGAGCCCCAGAGCGCAAGACGCCGCGCTTTGGGCGGACGCGATGCTATGGGCTAAGCGTTGCGATATCGACGGGGCCCACTTGGGGGTCTTCCACCAACGCGGCACCGAAGGTGATCTGCACGGGCAGTCCGGCGGCGTTTTGCACGTACAGCTCCGCGCTGCCGGTTGGCCCGGCGCTGACGAAGGCTGTCCACTGGTCATCGAGAGACACGTCGGCATTCCCTTCCTTCGCGGAAGTCGCCAGCACACTCGTTGCGGCGCTCTCTACATCGCGAACGAGTTCCTGCGTCGCGCCCACCCCGGGTCGCCCATAAAGCAGAGTGAACGGGCTGGTCGACGCTGTGTGATACGTGTCGAAGCGTCCAAGGACGCCGGAGCCTGTGGTCTCCCGCGTGAGGCTGCTAGCGCCGGTCGACACGGTGACAGACCAGACCTCCGGCGCACCAGTGCGGGAGCTGACCATCATGATCTCGTCGTTGTTTCTCCACCTCGGGTGCGTGTAAACGCGGCCGTTGCCAGCCGTGCCGTCTGTCAGCAGCGTGGCGGCACCGGTCGTGATATCGCACGTGAAGATGTTGAAGCTGGTGTCTCCATCGGCCTTGCCCTGAACTGCGAGGCGCGTGCCGTCGGGAGACCAGTCAAGCGCTTCGTAGTCGACGAGGTCGCAAGGCAGCTCGCCGAACGAATCCGCGACGACGTTGTATGTGTAGATACCGAGCGAGCCGTCTGCGTTGAACTGGAAGAAGGCAACCGTCGTACCGTCGGGGCTCCACGTCGGGGCTCCGGCCAGAATGCCGGGCCGCTGGCTGAAAAGCGGGAAGTTGAACGCCGTGATCTGGCGGTACTCCAGGCCATCCGTCGTGCCAATGAACACCTGCGGCGGGATAGTTGTCCCGCCATTCGTCGGCTGGTCAACCCACGCGACCCAGCGCACGTCGGTGCAGTTCTCGACACACTCTGTCCCGCCCGCGCCATCGCACGCGTAGGTGCCACAGACGCCACAGACTTCACCGACGGGGTTTGCAAGCTCTTCACAAGTTCCGCAACCGTTGAAGCCAGGGTCATCACACGCCGTGTCGCCGGCGGCCGTGTCGCACGCGTAGCTGCCGCACTCGCCGCACGAGTCGCCAATGGGGTTCGTGAGGTCGCCGCAGCCGCCGCACGAGTTCGCACCAGGGTCATCGCAGACCGTGTCGCCATCGCCACACGCGTACGTGCCGCACACGCCACATGCGTCGCCAATTGGGTTTGTGAGGTCGCCGCAGCCGCCGCACGTGTTTGCGCCGGGGTCGGAGCAGGTCAAGCCACCCTC
>JAZGVQ010000072.1:0-15618 GCA_037356215.1 Thalassiosira gravida | reverse complement strand
TCACCACGACGCCCTGGAGAGGCTCATGTGCTGCGCGAGGGGATGGGGGACCAAGGGGAGCGGATTGGGATTGGGACGGGTCGTCAGCGCGGACGATTGCGGGGAGGAGGGGGAGTACGAGGTTTGCGCGGGGGAGGTCAGGTACCAGTGTTACGTCAGGGGGGAAAACGACGAGGACGGGGGAAGGTTGGTGGAGGTGCATTACTCCAGGGAGGACATGCTGGACATTTCCACTGATGAGGATCCCGTCGATGATCCCGTCGATAATCCCGTGGATAATCGGATGCAAAAGGAGAAGCGGAGGAAGATCGAGGAGAAGGGCCGTGGCGGCCGCGGTCGGAGGGGGAACCAACGCATCAAGTCCACGGCCACGATGTACCGCGAATGCCTCGCCAGAATCGACGCCCAACTACGCGACAACCGAAGCGACGACGCCCCCCTCCCACTCCCCTCCGCCTCCCAGAGATTCGCCCTCCTCTCCTCCATCCGCCTCGCGCGCTCCTTCCGCTCCTCCTCCACCCGGATCCCCGCCGTCGAACTCCGCCTCCGCGCCCTCGCCTGCCTGGTCCACGGCCACCCCTCCCAGGAGACCGTATCGGCCTACTTCGCCGCCCAGCCCGAGCTCTGCGGGGAGCTGGTCGACCTGCTGCGGCCCACGGTCAGCGGCGGGAACATCTCCAGCGGGGCGATGGACGAGGGGTGCGATTCGAGCGATTCGAGCGATTCGAACAATTCGATACTGGCGTTGAGCGACTCGCCCGGGGTGCCGTACGCGGTCAGGACGCTGGCGATCGAGGCGCTGACGGCGCTCGTGGCGAGGAGGGACGCCACGGGGACCTTGACCAACGTGGCGCGGCAGACCAACGTGTTGTCGGAGCTGGGGGTGGGGAAGGGACAGTATTTGGGGTTGTTGCCCACGCTCATTCGCTATTCGCTGGCCGCCCTCAATTCCTTCCTGTTAAGGGATGGATCCCAACCTCTATCCAAATCCGTCACGAGGGGCAACGCCATCGGCAACGCCATCGGCAACGCCCAAAATGGAACGACCAAGAGCGAAAAGAGCGACGCCGACCTCGGATTGGAATTGGGCCTGGCCTTTCTGAAGGCGACCAAACCCCCCTCGCTCCCCCGCCACGAACGCGAGGAACGCGCCCTCGAATTCATCGACGCGGTGCTCACCCTCACCTCCGCCGTCATATCCGTCCCCTCCGGCACGGCCTCCCTCACCGACTGCGGCATAATCCCCGCCCTCGTCAGCACGGTGGCCTTGGACGGGAAGATGGCGGGCAGGGACGCCGCGTCGTCTCCGTTCACCCGCTCCGACGCGGATGGGAACGGGGGTGGGAACGCGGAGGGGGAGGAGAGCTACTCGGACTGTTTGCTCAAGTTCATCAGCGCGCAGGCGATACAGATTTTGGAGGGGGCGATCGTCACGCACAATGGGGCGCTGACGGCGTTTCACGAGCTCAAGGGGGTGGACATTCTGGTGCAGAGGTTGGAGGTCGAGGTGGGCAGGGTCAAGGGAATCGAATCCATCGAAGGAGGCGACGCCTCGATGAGATCGGAAGAGCGTCNNNNGACGCCTCGATGACGGAGGCGGTCCCCGCTCCCGCAATGGCCCCCGCCCCCCGACGCCGCGACCTGCGCGCGGCACGACGCGTCCTCCTCTTCAGCGCGGTGAATTGCCTCACGGTCGTCTTCCACCAGCACGAATCCGGGGGATCCAATCCGGCCGCGCCCTCGGGCGGGTCTCAATTGCGCAAGCCCGCCCTGCGCGACGTCCTGCTGGAGATCATGGACCGCGTCGACTCCTACGGCGGGGTGTTGGCGGCGCTGGTGGCCACGTTCCTGTGCGACGTGATGAACTCGGACCCGCAGGTGGTCCACTACGTCCACGAATCGGGATTGGCGAAATCGTTCCTGTCGCTCATCATGGGGAAGGAGAGCGAGTGGAAGACTTGGGATGCGAGCGCGAGCCCGGGCGCGTGGAAGGAGCCCGCCTTCGAGCCGTCGGGGGAGCTGATCATGGCGCTCCCCAACGTCCTCACCGCCCTCTCCCTCACCGAGGCGGGGGCCAAGGCCGTCGCGGACGCGAATCCCTTCCCCGCCCTCCTCTCCGTCTTCTGCAGCGAACGGTACGTCATGCCCAACAGCCGCTGTCTCCTCAACGAAATGTCGGCCATCGTGGGCACCGGCCTCGACGAGCTCATGCGCCACAACCCCGCCCTCCGCCCCGCCTGCCTCGAGGCGGCCGTGCGGGCGGCCGAACGCGTCGCCACGCTCGGAAAGCACCTCCTCTCGGACGAGGACGACGCCCTCCTCGGGGAGCGCGCGGCGGACGACATCGAGGGGGCGCGGACCCGCCTCATGCAGTTCGGGTACAACGTCGCCCAGCTGCTGGAGCAGATTCTGCACAACGAGGATCACGTGGGGCCGTTCGTGGCGGCGGGCGGGTTCGATGCGCTGTTGGAGTTGGCGAGGTGGGCGGCGGCGCCGGGGGGGAGGGCGATGGTGGCGCATGCCACGTGTTTGAGCGGGAGCGCGGCGAGCGCGACGCATTCGACGACGAGCGGGACGCTGTCGGTGTTGGTCAAGCAGATTGTCAGGTGAGTTGCCTTGTTCATTTTGTACTATTTGTCGTATTCGTGTGCGGATTCTGCGGATTCATAACCGCCCTATGTGGTCAGATCTGAGCTTCTCGATCATGCACAATGTTCACAATGTTCACTATGTTCACAATGTTCAACACGCTTCTCCAATGTAACTTGTCCAATATACCTCCTAATGTTTTCCACGGTTCACTCTCTCCTTGCAAATCAGCAACACCAACGATCCACACAAGCTCATCAAGAAAATCACCGCCCAGCTCGACCTCCAACTATCCCACCACACCAACTGCATCAAAACCTTCACCCTCACCGAAAACGACCTCGTCTGCGACAACCTCCTCGAAAGCGTCCCCTCCCTCCCCCTCTTCCGACTGGGAAAGACCGTCGAAGACGCCCAGCTCCTCCACTCCCTCTCCCGCCTCTTCCGGAGTCTCATCCACGTCGATTGGCTCACGCACTGTCTCGCCAACTCCATCAAGGCCGCGTCGCACCGCGCCAGCGAATTGGAAATGGCGGGGCGGGAACGCCAGTGGAAGAAGGACGTGTCGTCCGATGCGTTTGCCAGGTTGGTGGACAAGCTGTCGCTGTTGCATCGATCGTCAATGTGGGAGGTGTGCAGGATTCGCACGGAGGAGGGGTTCGACGAGAGGGACGGGGTGAGGAGTCGGGCGGCGGAGGAGCCGCTGGTGTACAAGATTCGCATCGTCTGTCAGGAGGGAGCGATCGTGCGGAATGGGATCGATATCGATCGATGCGAGAACGTGGGGAACTTGGAGATGGGAGAGATTGTATACGCTTACGGTACGTCCTTCGTGTGTCGCGATTGTTATTGTGAGTATTACCACGTGTGTCCCGCGAAATGCACTCCTCTCACGCACTCCATCGTTCCCCTACTCCGATTCCAGATCGCTGCATCAACTCCTCCGGCGTCCTTCGCTACCGAACGGGCCGAGGCTGGGTCTCCGAGCTCACTCGCGGCCACGGACGGGAGAACATCACGGAGATCCTCGACGTACGCGTCGGCGCGGGGCCTCCGTCGGGGGACGACGACGAGGCGCGGTCCGCGAGGATCGAATGCGGCGTCCCCGATCTGCGCAGCGCGGGTGCGTCCATTTTGGCGAGGCTGCACGGAAGCCAGGTGAGCATGCGGATAATGATTCGACTTGGTCCTTTTCGAGTGCGTGTAATCCTAATAATATTGCCTATCGACCGTTTCAATTGCTCACTTGTCGCATGTTGGCACTGCCACAGTCGAATTTATTTGCGAGTCTGGAAAGACTCATGGTCACGGGAATCCGCTCTCCCACGAGATCCGCAATCCAGGGATCGGTGGGACCGCACGTCATTGCCGCCACGAATCTACTGAGCTCCAACCTGAAAGATAATTTGCTGTATGTTAGCCACGACAAACTGGTTGGATCGTCGCCGTCGGATACGGGGGATGACGTCATGGACCAGGGGGAGGCTTCCTTGGCGAAAGATGCAGCAAAGTGCATGTATTTTGGAAACCAGCTGAATCTATTGTACGCGTGAGTCATCTGTTGGACGGATGTTTCGCATTCCACTTTTGCATGTTTTACTCATGGCCGAGCTCCTCTATTCGGTTTGACAGGGCATTATGCGAAGAAAAGCGGGATAGGCGCATCAACATACCCCTACTAATAAACATTTTAGTCTGCGACGGTTGGAAGGACGGCATATACCCCAATTCAATCGGTCCAGAAACGGAACACCCGCCGGAAAATGGATTCCTATTCTCGGCAATACGCTTCGTACTCATGCATAGCGTGCGCGACATGGCCGCGATGCAAGAGAAGAGCAACGTCCAACTGCGCGAAGGCGGCTCTACTCTCCAACCTCAGAGGATGAGCCGTGCCGTCGCGTCGTCGCTCCCGCCAACGCTATCCCTCCTCCGGAGGCTCATTTCCAGGCCGCTGCTGGTCGACACGCAGCTCGCCACCGCGCTGGCGGGCATGAAAGAATCGGAATTTGTTTCGTTGATTTCGAATCTGCCCAGTACCGATGGCTTGGAGGACGCTCCAACGCCGAAATTCAACGTGGTTCGGTTCACGAGGGCTCTGCATCTCAGGCTCGCCAAGCTTTCGAATGAGGTGTGGTCGGACGAGCGATTTTCGTGTGCGCCTGCCCATGTCATACACCCTTGGATTAGTTACATGGGTAAGATTGTTTCGTTTTTGCGTGCGTAGTTCCAGTCGTTTGTGGCTGCCGTCAAAAATCTCACTTCTTCTTTCAATTGTTTGGATACGCAGGTGAGGTCATCAGAAATTTAGAGGAGGCTGCAAAAGTTGTCGTCGAGCCTGTCCAACCTAGCGCCGCAGAGCGCCTTGGCCTGTCAGGAAACGCAAGGCTACGAGACCTGCAGGACCCAACCAGCAGAAGAGGCAGGATTCTAGCGTCCATGGGCATGGGGATGCTGCGCGATCCGAGCGCTGACGCCAGGGAACGCCTCCCCGATCCCTTTGAACCCAGCGAAGAATCGATTTCCACCCTGGCGGAGATGGGATTCAGCCGAGATCACGCCCTCGAGGCGTTGGAGAGCGTGGGGAGCAACCAGGTGGAAGTGGCGATGGAGTATGCTCTGACACATCCGCCTTCGTCCCCATCCACCCTCGAACGGAGGAGGGCTGCGCGGGAACGGAGAAGAGTAGAGCAACAGCGGCGAATCGATGCAGAGCGTCAACTTTCAACCAGCGAAGAGCAGCCAAGCCCAGATGGTTTAACACGCAATGCAGATGATGGAACTGAAGAGGAATCGAAATCGCCCACCGACAAAAATGACGAAGGAGACAAGGAATCTGAACCAAAACCTTCATCAGAAATCGACGTTAAGGCTCAACAGGAAAAGTTGGAAGTGGATCAGGTGAAAGAATACCTCACAACAGTCAAGGAATCTCTTTGCAAGACATGCTTGAGCACCATTGAGCGTTGCAGCGTGCCAGGTGATATTGTTCAAAATATTGAGGATGGGGAGACAGACAAATTGAAAGGAGGCGGAGATAGCGATTCAGTGATTATAGTCATCTCGAATTTCCTCCTAGACTTGTGCAGGGCATACTCTCCCGCGCTAGAGACCAAGGTGGCAACAGAACTGCTCCAACAAATGAAGTCTCACCTTGATGTTAAATCGCGTTTCAACTGCCGAGTGAAGCCTGGATCCGAGAACAATTTTGCGGCTCTTGTCCACGCCTCTGTAGTCATCTTTCGGGCGCTTCCGAAATCGAGGCCCTTGGTTCTTCGCCATGGAATTGTCGGCATGATAACACACTGCGTTCGTAATTGCACTCTCACATCGGCGCTGACGTTACGAAGTGGGAAGGATGCATCGGCGTCTCCCATGGTTTGGCCAAGATGGCTCGCTCCTTCTCTTCTCTTGTTGGAGGTGATGGCGCAGCCAACGTCTGCGACCCTGGGGAATGATGTTGATGGGGACGACGAAGCTTTATCGAAACCGGCGCATAAAAAGAGCGAGTATGGTAAAGTACTTACTGAACACAAAAAACAAACATCCAAATTGGCCAAGACTACTAAAAGTGTCTTTTCAACAGTGATGAATAAGGATGCCGGGAGAACACCGACGCCGAAAAAGAAAAAGGAGACGCTGCCAAAGAACCAAAACGACAAGAAACCCAGCGAGACCCCACTGGATGAACAAGGTAATCAGAAAACAAACGCCCAGTCATCGCCTCCACCACCGATCCCTGCATTTCTCCCACTGTTACACACTGAGACAGCGGAGGCATGCATGCTTCTTTGTTTGCAACTCCTCGGACTTCGCTTAAAGAGAGGTGTGATCGATAAAGCCCATGTGGAAAAAGTCCGCCCTCCTCCCCCCATTGTCAATGCCGTCCTGATCCTTCTGGTCAAACTGCTTCGCTCTCGTCACCTTGCGGCTTCATGTTTGCAAATGGGTGGCGCAGATTTGGTCCTTTGTCATTTCTCTGGTAATAGTAGCGTAGTTACCCTGATTCTTCGCCGGATGCTGGAGGATGAAAATACGTTGCACACCATGATGGAAACGGAAATCCGGAGTGTTGTGGCGAAAATCTATAGGAAGCAACACCCATCACACACTTCTTCTATGCAACCAAAAGTGAATCTCAAGTCTTTTATGCAGGCTTGTGCGCCTCTCATTTGCAGAGACCCCATGGTCTTTCTCAAAGCAATTGCATCCTCTGTGAAGATTCAGCCACCAGGCTCTGAGTCAAGTTCATTATCAAGCTCCCGCGGCTCGCAGGTGACTCTACTGTAAGGTTTATTTTGTCCATTTTTACGCCACTACTATGTGCCCCTCCATCATTTCATGCTTAAATCTGACTCCTTTTCTACTTATTTGTATTGCAGGAACAGCGAAGACCGCTCAAGGATTATGAGATTGCTGAGCTCTCATTTCGTAAATAGTGGTACAGACCCCCCTGAAAAACCCGCAAGTCAAGACGAGCACCCTAGGCGGGGTAGGGGAAGGAGCAAATCTCCTCACCGTGCATCAATAACAAAGATGGCCAAGAAATCCCCCACACCAACAAAATCTGGGAATGTTGCACAAAAACATCACTGCCAAATCAATGGTACCGCTTCAAATCACATCACGTCGTTGCTGCTGAACGAGATCATGTGCAGTTGCCCTGAAGTTAATGCTGATGCGTCTCACCTTGAACAGCCATATCTATCCACACTAGATTATTTAGGCACTTTGTCAGACCTTGTGTTGGCAATCCCAGCTTGTGGTGCCGCTATACATCGATTTAAGCTGGTCCATGTTGAAGGTGGCAAGAGGATTCGTAATGCAATATCAGGATGCCCTGACCCACCACAAACTGCTGTATCCTATTTTCTTCATAGCCTACTTCCCCAGCCACGCCCGGCTCCCAAGCAGGAATTGGAAGGCACAACACTCAGCGACAGTGCGAAAAGTCAGCGGATGTTGGCGTACAACAAGACGAAGATGTCGCAGGCCGCAGCCAGATTGATGGTTTGCCTTGTGGCACGTTCGGGTGAGGGGCGTCGACGTGTCATTGCTGACTTAGTATTTGCATTGAGCTGTGGTCAATACCCAATTGAGAAGGATCCCTCCAATTTTGGCTCTTTAGATACTCCGCAAGAAGACTTTTCTGACGAAAATGGAGAGATGTGGGCTTTGAAATCTTGGGGAGAGGTAAGTTGCTTTTTTCACTTATATGTTTAATTTAGCCCAATCTGCTCATGATACATGCTTCTCGCTCGGGTTTTTTATCTAATTCTTTTTCCCTGGTATGTATTCTCGGTGCTTTTGTTCATACCATAGCTGTGTTTTGGATTATCGGCGCCTCGAAGTAATAGTGCTAGCCTCAGTAGCCAAGACTCAAATTCTGTGTTGAGCTTCGAGGTTGTCAAGCTCTTGCTTGACTATGGTGCCGCTCATGCACTCATGGTAGCTTTGGCAAGAGTTAGGCTTCACCATCCTTTGGCAGCATCCACAGCTTCTGCACTGATTAGGCCCCTAGAGATATTTACAAGGTCTAGTGTTTACAACACCGTTAGTGATATGGCCGAAAAAGAAAAGGCGAAATTGGATCCTATCAAAATGAGTAAAGAATCTCGACGAGTGACGTTTGGGCCGTCGCAGCGCAGCGAATCGTCATTTGCCGATGATATTGCAATCGATAATGCATTTGATGCCGATGCTGCTGAAAGCGATGATAGTGATGTAGATGACGAAAGCGAAGATTCTGAGATGATCGAAGTACCCCCTATCGATGATGACGATATTTCATCGGATGAAGAAATATCCAGTGACGAGTCTGATGAAGAAAGTGAAGAAGAGAGTGATGAAGAAATGATGGATGAAGATGATGAAGATGTTAGTGCCGATGGTAGTGAGCATCCATTTTCAGATGAGAGTGAAGATGAAGAAATTGAAGAGGAGGGCTGGGATATCGATAATGATGATTTTTTTGATGCAGAAGACGAGACGAATAATGCACCTGGGAACAACGAAGCTGAGGATGGCATGGAAGGGTGGACAAGAGTAGATGGTGCCCAGGCTAGCCGCGGTCTCGGGGGGCTCTCCAATATGCTCCTGGACATGGTTCAACCTCTCGGTCAAAGGCGCAATCAGACAGCCAATAGTGGCTTTCTCATGGATGCCGCGGAAAATATTTTAGGCAATATGTTACGTGGTGGCGAAATGGGAGGACTTGAAGGACTTTCTGAACTCGAGGATCTGGGGATTCGTGTGGTTAGAGGTGACCGGGGAGATGGCAGAGGGGGGTCCCTTGGCGTCTCTTTAGGCGCTGGTCAGGCAAACCGTACAAATTCTGCTGGAAATAGCGTTGGAGGCCGTTCAACTGTAGTGCATCAGAATGGTCTGTCCAACGGCAATGTTTTCGGCAGTCGAAGTCCTAATGATGTTAGGTAAGTTGGTGATTTTTCATGTTAAATTGTTCTTGTTTTTATTCATGGAACTGACTATAGTATTGACCACTCTCTCCTCACTGGCGCAGCCCTATGGAATCTGTCTTCGCAGGTCCAGCCACAGGTGCTGTTAGTCAACATGATGCGCCATTCTCCACAAATGAAGACGCTCAAAGCCGTCTATTGGAAAGTTCTTCTTCGTACGACACTCAATTATTTCCTGGTGGCCTCGCAGCGCAGAATTTCCAGATCTCGAGGACGCAACCGTCTCTCCACCAACTGTGAGTGACACATTACAATTTTATTTCCCCTCTTTTATGTAACATATCTTGACTTACAACGAAATTGGTTTCCAGTCTTCGCCCAATACACCTTCCACCAATCAACTCTTTGGTTTCAACTCTTCCGGACCCTAACGCTTCCCCGCAAGAACGCATCTCTAGGTCTGCTGCTGCATCTGGCTCTTTTATTGCTGGCTCGAATGGAAATCTCATCAGAGTGAACGATCGCTTTCACACGAACGAAGGCCCTGATCGTCTTACCAGAAGAAACGCTCGTCCAGGCACTATTTTGACAGGTTGGGTTGATGACGGCCTTCCTCCAGACCGAGCGAGTGAGGAGTTTAGCGCTGCATTTGGAAACTTTTTGCAAGACATTGAGCAGCAAGAACAATCTCAATCACCAGAACAAATCACTCAGAATAATGACAATCCCTCGAATGAAGACAGTGCGCCACCTAACGCTGAAGATGCTTTGATGAATGGAGTGGAAGAGCAAGTTGAATCCTCCACCCAAAATCTTGAGCCTGTAGATGCACCCGAGGAATCAGGAGCGCCTGACGAAAATATTAATGCCGACGGAAGCAATAACGAGCCGGCCCCTCCCGAAGAATCACAGCCCGAAGCAGCTGAAGTAAGTGACATGGCCGCTGGACTTACGATATCTCAGCCAGCGTCTGACAATGCACCAACACTTCCCAATCCTTCAATTTTGAATGATCAGACTAGCAGTCCAACTGATTCTGGGAACAATTCTGATGGTACTAATGATGCTGTTATGGCTGACTATTCTGACGGTACTAATAACGCCGTCATGACTGAAGAGCGTCCTGTAGGGGGGGATGTTGATGGCGAGGCACCGGTTGAGGACATACGGCAAGAGGAGACACCAGTTGAGAGGACATCAGATGACGAAGAAGAAGAGTCCAATGAGACTACCGAAGTGGAGAATGCGACCAATAATGATGATATGGCCAATGAATCCAATGAAGAAGAGAATGCGACCAATGACGACCAACTTGTTTGCCCCCCCGACATAGATCTTGAAGTCTTCAACTCTCTACCTCTTGAAATGCAGCAGGAGATTGTACAGCAGCATGAAGATGCGGCACAGATATCTGAGTCAGGCTTGGACCCAGAAGCATTGGCAGCATTGCCCGAGGAAATGCGCAGAGAAATAATTGAACAAGAACAGCAACAACAACGTCTACGAGAACAAGAAGCGGCACAACCAGCAGCGGATCCAGCAAATGCAGAAGACATGGACAATGCAAGCTTTTTGGCATCTCTCGCACCCGACTTGCGCCAAGAAATACTGCTGACCGCCGACGTGAGTTGCTGCCAGCTTTTGTGTGTTTCTTGTTGCTCCCTTTATTTCTCATGCTTCTTCTCATATCTCTGGGATTATTTTTTTCTGAAGGATTCATTTATATCATCTCTTCCGGCAACCTTAATAGCTGAAGCAAATGTTCTGAGAGAGAGGGTGGCATCTCAACACCGACGACGGGCAGAAGAGACAAATCATGCCTCAAATGCGACAGGATTGGCTGGAGCAGGAGCAAGGCCTGCAGCTGCAGCAGGAGCAAGACCGTCTCAACCCCAAGAAGTGCAAGCTGGTGCTTCAAGAGGGCGTCGACAGCGGAACGGGAAACTGGTGAGAGAGCTTCCGAAACTTCTTTTATTTGGATATTTCATGTTCCTGATTATGTCTACTTATTCCTGACTGCCTTGTTTTTCACAGCGCATTGAGTCCGACAGGAACGATATTGTATACACCCCTCACAGGCTTGAAGATTTGGGTCCTTTGTTGACAAAAGATTCAGCCAAGTCTCTCCTGAGGTAAGGGCTGTGTTGCAAATAATCCATCTTTACTATTTGTCATGGCTGATCATCTTTCTTCTCCTCTCTTCATAGTCTGCTCTACCTATTGTCGCCCGTTCAACCACAACGTATTATTCATAAGTTGATGTTGAATATGTGTCAGTGTGGCTCGTCTAGAAATTTCTTCTTAGACTCTTTGGTGGATCTATTGAATAACGACAAAGCGCACGTATTAAAATTGTTAGAAAAGCTAGACTCTGATCTGGATCAAGTTGGTGTGTCTGATTTGGCATTTCCGCCCTCTGCCCTTATCGGCACTACCACTGAATTGGTGGAAGATAGTAGTCCAAGGCATAGTATTGCTATGTTCAGGAGAAGACAGGGTGGCGTCTCATCTTCTGCTACCGTTGCGGCCAGTCTCCCTGCGAGCGCTCGGGGCTCGTCAAATGGATCAAGTCCTCCTATAGTTTCAAGGAGGATACTATGTCTTTGCTCATCGTTGTGCAAATCTTCCCCTAGAGTCGCCTTCAGCATGCTGCTTAATGCCGATGGTGTTGATGAATGTTCTTCAGAGTCATGTCTGGACAAACTGTTAGATCTTTTTGATGCGGATCAGTACTCCAAGAGTGCAACCAACCTCGAACAGCTTCTCAGTCTTTTAGAGATAGTCGTTGCCCCACTTAGGTGTGTATACACATACGCTCTTTAGCACCTACTTCTGTTGCCCAATTTTTTGTTGGAGACATTTCGCTTCACCGCGCCTCCACTAATATTCAATTTTCCTCCCCTTAACTACTTCCAGCCTTCTTCCAAAAGAAGACCAAGATATTGATCTCGCTTCAGACAGATCATCTCCAGGTAGAGAATGGGTCAAGGTACCTCGAGTTGTTGTTTCAAAGAAAAGGCTTCATTCCCTTATCACAACTCTGAGACTAGACAGGTGCGTTTTCCTGTTTTTCCGTCCCCCCTTTGGTTTCCCAGCTCACAGCAATTTTTCACATATACTCCAGCTGTAAAGATTCGTCGTTTCTTAAAATCTCGACGTTGACTAGGAGACTGTGCCGGGTTGAGGTGTGTTCAATCCCTTTTTTCCATCGCAATTTTCAACTTTCCAACTCACACCACTTCCTATATGCTCTAGGCAAACCGTGACTGTATTTTACATGAGCTTGCTCTTGTCGCAGAAGGCCTAGGAAAAGCTGCGATTTTGGATCTGAAGGCTGTGAGTGTACGTTTGAATTCAGCAGCCCAACACCACCGGGAAAAATTACAAAGAAATGGTGACAGCGAGTTGTTGAAAGTCTCAGACACGCCGTTCGATAATGATGTATTTACTGGTACTCCATCAAGTGCAGTCTCACTTTCTACAAGCAACTCTGAATTGAAGCTTTTACGTGTTCTTCAGATGTTGTCCTCTTTGTGTGCTCAAGATGACGAATCCAAGAGTGAGGGAAACCCACCTGAGTTTGTTTCCCTTTTGCAGTCTCTTAATTTAGAGTCTCTGTGGGATCAGCTTGCAGTTTGCCTCAAGACAGTTTCTGTACTGGAAGGAGTTGCAGACATTGATGTAGATGAAAACCAGGGCGACGGTGACGAGGAGGAGAATGATAAGAGTGATGAGGCAATCAGCGGGAAAAGTGGAAAAAAACTCCAAAACAGTGTTGCAGGACTCATCACACGATTCTTACCAGCTATTGAGGCATTTTTCATGGTGAACGCAGCTTCACCTCTAGAAGAAATCCAGTCAATTGAGCAGACTGCCTCCGCAATCGATAAGGTTGTGCAATTCGCCGCGAACAACAAAATCTTGCTAAACGCACTTCTCCGTTCCAATCCTCAATTACTCGAAAAAGGACTACGAGCCATGGTTAAGATGCCAAAATGCAGGCTATTTCTTGATTTTGACGTGAAGAGGCGATGGTTTCTAACGCAAGTCCGCCGTCTGAGACAACAAGCAAGCCGCCGTCATGGCAGTTTCCGTCTAAATCTTCGACGTAAACACGTGTTTGAAGACTCATTTCATTCTTTCATTCACAGAAATGCGGATGAGCTTCGTGGGCGGCTTCACATTACCTTCCAAAATGAAGAGGGAGTCGACGCTGGGGGTTTATCGCGCGAATTTTTTGCCATCCTGGCCAAAGAAATGTTCAATCCGAACTATGCACTATTCATGTCTACTGAGGATGGCTGCACGTTTCAGCCCAACCCCAATAGCAGCATTAATCCTGATGATCTACGATATTTCCGGTTTGTTGGACGGATTGTTGGTAAAGCAGTTGTTGATGGGGTAAGTTTCAGAAGTTTCAGCTCACTTTTCTAATGCAGAGACATCCCTGTTCACTCACAACCTGGCTTCTTTTTTTCCATAGTTTCTACTTGATGCCCACTTTACAAGATCTTTATACAAGCACATGTTGGGAGTAAAGCCTACTCACCACGACATGCAAGCGATCGATCCTGACTACTACAAGAACTTACAGATGATTCTCGAGCACAACTTGGAGGACATAGGGCTCGAGCTAACCTTTTCAACTGAAGACCATTCTTTTGGGCGGAGCCGGACTATTGACCTCATTCCTGATGGCAGGAATACCATCGTTACTGATGAAACCAAGTCGCGCTATGTTGATCTTGTCTGCCAGCACAGGATGACATCAGCAATAGAGAAACAAATCACCGCATTTTTGGAAGGTTGGAATGAGATGGTGGTGAGAATTTTTTTCGCTCTTTGTTTTTCATTTTGCTGCTCTTTTATCTTACCACCTTATTCTTCATTAGGACCCGGACCTCATCTCAATCTTCAGCGCAAAGGAGCTGGAGCTCCTCATCTCGGGAATGCCAGATATTGATATCCATGACTTGAAAAAGAATACAGAATACAATGGTTACAGACCTGCAGACAAGGAAATTGGCTGGTTTTGGAACATCATGTTTAGTCTCAAACGTAGTGAAAAGGCTGCATTTCTCCAGTTTGTGACTGGAAGCTCCAAGGTACCTCTTTCAGGTTTCTCCGAACTATCTGGTATGCGCGGTGTGCAAAAGTTCTCCATCAACAAGGCGGCATCTGGTCCAGCTGGTGCGTTGATGTCTGCGCATACTTGTTTCAATGCGCTCGATCTTCCTGTCTATAAATCGGAAGAAGAAATGAAAGAGAAATTACACTACGCAATTAGTGAGGGAGGCGGAGGATTTGGGTTTGCTTAGATAGGATCCTTGTAGTGTGTAGGTACCAGTTTGTAAACATTGGAATTCAAACAACTTTTTTTGCAAGAAACAAAAATCTTTCAATTCATGTGTAGGAATTGTGCAGCGATTTGTTGTACGCTACTTAAAATATAGGAAATTTTGGCTTTGGCTACTTCGACTGAACTAAAATCAACTTGAGCCCTTGTCCCTTTTCTCTGCTGCTCTCTCTTCTCTTGGCTTCCTGTGGCACACATGCAGCTGCCTTGTATTCATCATACTGTTTCTGGCCTTTCTCCACTGCAATTTTCCTGGCGTAGACCTCGATGTAGGCATAAGTGAAAACGTCTCATTTCTAAAAAGATGCTCTAGACATTGCTTTCATCTCAGCGAGATTTTGTGTGTACTTTCTGAGACCCTTGTCGTAGGCCTTCTTGCACTCTTTGAGCGTCATCTTTCTTAAGCCTCCCCTCGTACCCCTTCTCGTAAGCCTTCTTACGCTCTTAGGGCGTCATATTTCCGAGACCCTTCCCGTACAGAATCCTATAGTAAATTGCTTTGATATGTTCTGTGTTCTCACTGACAAAAATGAATTGTTTCGTCTTGAACCCTTGCCTTGCATAGATGAGGTAAACCCGGGTTTTCCTCGTTTTCTCAGGTTTGCCGTAAAATATTGTGCGGATTTTCTGTCACGTATTTGTACCGCAAACACCTACATTGACCCCTCTTAGTAGCTCACTATTTTACGGCTTGTTGTTTCCTTTATCATCATCACCAAGGTGGTAGTATTTCAACCACTCAAAAGGTAGTCACACCTCACCTGGTTATGATCTTTTATTGCGCACTTCGCTTTTCTTTCTCTACAGAATTGGCCCTCTCTCTACTTTGGCTCAGCGCCTTTCCTACGGTTTCAAAGCCGTCGCGGCCTGGATAGAGTTTGGATCTGGTATTTGTCATTGGTTGTTGCCCCCACAGTGTTCTAGGAGGATGCAGTATTTTGCAAATATGCATATTAAACTCCAACAAACATGGCTTCAACCGCGATGTCTATTGCGTTACCCACCACCCTTCATATGAAGTTAATCCTAAATTTTAGTACTGGCCTATTGTCAATCTTTTGTGATTTTTGGTGAAGCTGTTGCTCCCAGCATAACTGTAGATTCCAACCTTGGCGCCAATTACATGAGCTTCCTCAGCAAGCTTGTAGCAGATAACCTTCTTCAATTATTCCAGGGGGCAATCCTCATAGTCTCACCTTTTACGCAACATGAATGATGGAACTTAATTTGGATTTGATCCTCAACTGAATCATCAAA
>JAZGVQ010000071.1:0-15361 GCA_037356215.1 Thalassiosira gravida | reverse complement strand
CCTTCGAAGAGGCTGTTGGCGCTTCTCGAGTCTGCCGGTTACAATGGACTGTATTGATGTATGCACAGTGAAATTTACAATTGGCGCTTGTAAAAAGGGCTCGCTTGTGTTTACGACATGCAGAGGAAGGTCATGCCATAGATGGCGATGGGTGGTTTGGCAGAATTATTGAAGACCTTTACTGGTACTTATTGAGTTGAGGTTTAATTAGAAAGAACAATGGAACGTATGTGGGGTGACACGACTCTGGCCTAAAATAGTTAGATTTCATTTAAGAAAGTAGATATCATTTAGATGAAAATCCGATATAATTATTGTGTTGATTTGTCCTGTATATCTTTCCCTGTAGACTAAACCAGCGCACCCAAAGGACCATCACCCCGAGCGTAGTTGGGAGTTATAGGAACTGGATTATCATGTTCCGTTAGATGCAAAAAGCATTGAAGACAACACAACAGTTGGATTAGCAGCATAGAAAGAGATAGAAACGGGATAATGATAAAGGCATATGAAGAGGCTAAGTAGGTCATGACAAGGTACTCTGGGTGTGTGTGTGTGTAATGAGAAATGGATGAACTTTTCTGAGAAACTAAGCAAGGTCCTTGCGAAAGAGATGGAATATTGGGTGGTGGTGAGTGTTAGAAAGTATAGATTACATATTGTATGATGTGCTATGTTTTCTATTGTTAGAGGTTAATTGAAGCGTTGAGGACACAATAGTTGCCGCTTCTCCGCTGCTTCCTATTCCCCACTAGCCTCCAACTTTGATAGAATGAGGATTCACATACATGTTCACACGCACATCATCACTTACATGCTCAGATGGACCCATGTGTCATGTTTGTATAAATACTGGTTTAACAGCTGTAAATTGTACATACTTGGGTACATACTTATATACACATTGGAATACACAATTACTTACATTTTGATTAAAAATTCAGGTTCATAAATACAAATACTTGCATGTTAAATAAATTCATGAATACATGCTGACATACTATAAATGCTTCCATACAATACACATTTATATAAATGATCAGATACATGCTCACATCCATACTCACAAATATACTCACATAATTCTAATATACGTGCACATATACTTACACTTGCACTCACACACTTCCATCTATACTCACCCTATTCACATAAGTACTCACATTCATATCCACCTGCTGATTCGTTCATTTTCTTTCATTTCTATTTTTTTATTCATCAGATGTGAGTTTATTCTTTTTCATATATGACTATTTTTGGCCATAAGTTGAACTGATACGTTTTGTCAGAGTAAGTGAAGACTATGTGATTAATAGTCACAAATTCATGACAGGTTTATCATGAAGGAACTAATATGTTTCTATGAGTTTGAATTTAAATGGTATGAGGAGCGATTGGAGTTTTTCTGCTTGAGATGTAGGTTCTGACTACCTAGAATAGATTCTTACAATTAATCATAAAGAGAGATTGAAAAGAGAACAACTAAGACAACAACATACAAATACTGATAGATCTGGTAGGGACTTTTGGAGACTTCTAACATACTTCAAAGTACTTTGAAGAAGTTCTAGAAAAGTTTGATTGATTAGAATTGGAACACCAAGTTCAATTCGAATCATTTGCTTGGACATCAAGGATCATGTTTAGGTGACATTGTTTGAATTAAGGATTTTGAGAAACAAGTCAAAGTGATCAAAGCTTGAAAGTCAGAGTCAACAAAGCTTAGAAGAATTTGAAGTCTGATTTGATGACAAGTAAGACAGACACACAGAGTGTTGGAAATATCCCAAAGTGGGAAGGAAAGGCTGCAATGCTTTGAAGATACCTGGATTAGGTTGAAACAATAGTGGATGTTCATGATTACAAAGATGCATTGGATGAGATGGCGATGGGGAATTATCCAACAAAGGCAGAGTATAATGCCCTGAATCTGATGAATGTGGATGATAATAAGAAGACACTGTTTTACAAACAAAACACAAAGGTATTTGCCATCCTGAGATTGGGACAACAAACCAACCAAGGGATGACATTGATCAACAAGTACAAGTCATATAACTTTCCACACAGAGTGGTTTTTACCATTGTCAATTCAATAAAGCTAAAGCACATACTGAAGGACATGACAGCTAAAATTGAGATGGTGTTGAGTTGGAGCAAGTTGTTTTTACAAAGGACGCATGATGTAAGCCAATTTGGTTTAGCTCAGTCACAAGCAATGTATTCACAACAGAGCTATTTCTAGAAAAATGAGAGTTTTATTTTAGCTACTGATATGAGTTTTAAAATCAAAAACTGAGAATCACAGATTCTCTCACTCCCTCATGAAGCATAGTATAAGTAGGTAAGATACATGGGAGTACAGTAGGATATAGTTTCTGTCTATCAACCCATCAGTTCCCAACGTAAGTAGCAGAAGCTCTTCTCAGCCAATGATTTTGTGCAAGTGTCTGCTAACTGTTCTGCACTGTTGATGGAAAGGATGGATATGGTTTCATCTTGAACAAAGCTCCTGAAATGGTGAAACTTGATAGCAATATGCTTTGTTCAATGAGTAAATTTGGGGCTCTTTAATTATCTTCCTGGGCTTTACAATGGAAGATAGGCTGAGTCAAAGAGAGACCAAATACATCCAGTATCTCTTTCAGTAGAATTAGGAATTGTATGACTTCCTGTATTGCAGTGGATAGTGCAATGTATTTGCTTTCTGTTGTACTGAGTGCTATCTCTGGCTGCAGTTTGCTTTACCATGTGATAGTACAACCAGTGTATATGATCACAAAGCCAGTTCTGGATAGAACCAACTCAGGACTGTTGTGATCTCTGGTTTTCTGTCCACCAGCAAAATCTACATCAACATAAAACTCTAAACCCTTCAAAGTATCAGGCTTAAAAACTAAGCTTCCATCTTTTGTATCCAAAAGATATTGAACAATCCTCTTCACGGATCATTCATGTGAGAGATTGGGATTATTATTGAAGCATGAACATTAATGAGTTACCAATGAGATATCAGGACAAGATATACCTTGCAAATAACTGAACATGCCAATGATGACACGGTATTTCCAAGTTGATTTTTCAGCAGGACCATTTTTGTCTTTGGATAATAGTGGGTACGTTGCAGGAGTATTGCCATGTGCTCTTTTTGTTGTATTTGGATCAAAATTGACTGCCTGTATTATTTGTTCAATAAGAAACAGTTGCAACAATTTGAAGCCATCATCATTTGGCAAATAAGATACACCAACACCCAAAAAGGAGCTCATAGATCTTTTTTCAGTGAAATCAAAATTATCATTTCCATCTTTTAGGGATTGGATGAGTTGTCCAATAACCAACGGATCCCTGGGGATGAGTTTGCAATCGTCTATGAATACCAAAACTATCATATTTTTACGCATGAATATGTATGGGTCTGGTAACAATTCCACAAATCCTCTATCTTCCAGTGCCTTCTTGAGCTTGTTGTGCTAGTTAAGAGAAATATTATGTAAACCATATACATATTTAATCAGGTGCAAAATGCACCTCGAGTCATTTGTTCCAATAACTTCATGCCTGTCAGAAATTCCATATACGCAGAAGTTTCCAACAATACATGGGGAAAGGCCAAAACAAAATCAATAACCTTGATTTCCAATTGTGATATCTCTTCAACTGTCAGAAGAAAGTGTACAGTAATCCAGTTGACTATAGGCAAGTACATTTCCTGATAGTTAACTCCCCAAGTTGGTATGCCAACATGGTCATAAAGATGTGCTTTGTGCTTATTAAGGCATCTATCTGGATACCTTTTTTGGTTGAATGACCAAATTGCTACTATTGTTTTCACTTTGGGTGGCTTCTACCAACAGAGTATGACTGTACAGTGTCCTTATTTTTTGTGACCCTCTACTTACTTCTATATTGTTTGGATAAAATCAGATGAATCATCTTACTTGAGCATTTCTTTGATGGTGTAAGACTCATTGTTCTCCTTACCAGCTAAGAGAATTATTGGGTGGAGACAATTGAGAAAATCATGAAAGCACCTATTCACATCATTGAATCGATTTACTGTAGCAAAAGTTGTGTTCTGTACAGGAGAGTGTATCATGTCAAATACTGGAGTCCATGTAAAAGTGCTTGTCAAAGCTATGTCAAATGTACATATCATAACACAGAATGATCCAAAAGTAAGACAATCTGGTTTGTTCATTCACAATTTAATCTGCAAAGTCCACTAATGCTAAAGTCTATAACCAGTGGCATGCTAGAATCCTTGTTGAAAATGATTGTATGAAGAGCAGAGCTATAATCTGCAAGGGTGATGTGCAATGTAGGCTATGATTTATTTGGCATTGACAATGAATCTGATCCTCCCTCAGTAGGTAGTGGACCAGTAAGACTACGGATATTGCTGGAGGCCATTTCAGAGTCATTCTCTGCATTGGTACAAAGAGCATCCAAAGCTTTACTTGGTTGGTTATTAAATGAGTTATCTGTTTGTTCTTCAGCGGTGGGATCAGTAGTGTTGTCAAATCATGTCTTAGCAACATAATAAAAGTCATCAAATGATTTGTGTCATGAGTGTTCAACAAGCTGTGCCCAATTTTCAGGGACAGTTTCTGCTTATAAGTTTGAAACTTTGCTAAAGTCATCATTGAATACAACATGAAATTACCGCAAGATCAATCCAGTTTTGGGGTTCAAGTCTATTGCAACTCTATTTACATGATGAGGTAAATGTCTCATGAAAATGCTGAGGCAAGACCTTGGTTCCTATTTTGGTGAATCAGGGTCACCAGTATATTGTAAACAAACACCCAAAATGTAAACTGGGCAGCAGAATATGTGAAAGTTATCTAAGCAAGTAGAGATTCCAGAAGCTTCTGAAAATTTCATTTTGGGAATCTACCCATTTAAGTCGACGTGAAGATTATTTATTTAATCGGCGGCAGCAAGAAGTGCAAAATGCCACATCATAGATGTGATATACCCAGGCCAATGGCACTGAGCATGTAATAAAAGAATCCTTGATATCAAAATAAGTTAGACTATGGTATTCTTGGTAACTCCATTTTGATGATGAGCACCAATACTGCAAAACGTTATCATTTGCATTTCATCTTTGCAATTTTGCATGAATTTGTCCTCAGCAAAACATCAATTGTTAGCATGGTAGCGTTTTGGCTCAACTTCTCATGTTCAAAGGATTCTTTGGCTTCCAAAGTTGCATCACCAGTTGCATCAGCTATCAGATGAACGTTTATCCGCTTGAGTGAATAATTGACAAAAATGGTAGTACCCCATATCCATGCATGAGTCATCTGCCCTTTCTCTTGTGGTATCAAACCTGATTGTGCAGATACAATTTGATCTGTACCAGTAGTTTGACCTGGATCTGTAGTATTGGGGCTATAACGTACTCCTCCAGTCATATTGGACGAGCCTTCCAACTTGCCAAGGGTATCAATGCAATTGACTAAATAAGTAGGATGTACGTGGAGGTAAGTTGTTTCAAAGTTTTGTTAGATGTATTGGCAGGATATCAATGGACAATATCCTCAACATAATTGAAAGAAGAAGGTGCAAAAGTCACTTGCAAAGGCTTAGGAATTCTTGCTGGAGAAGTGATAGTTGAGATGGAGATATATTAGGTTCTATCTCTTTGTCAATCAGGTCTCTTGAAGCATTTTGGTATTCTGGGACAGAGCTTGAAATCCATCCAATGTTAGGATTGGAAGGTTCACAAAGATGCTCCTTCATCGTGTCAAACATTTCACCATTTTGATCAGCCACTAATATGCGTAGGATGTTGATCTCATCAAGTTTGATTTCTGAGACTTTAACCATTGTGGAATAGTCATATTTGAATCAGACAAAATTTCTCCTACATTGAATTGCTTGGTTTTCAAGTCAACATTTGATGCAGAAGTAAGGTAGTGTCTATTGCCATTTCCATTGTGACCAATGTGATTGAAGCAGCAACTGTATTTATGATGTATATTTGTGTTCAAAGCTTTTGATACCAGTGCGCAATATACTCTGGAGAGAGCAAAACCTTCATTTATCAATAGCTCAAGAAAGTTTGAAGCTGGGTGTATTATAACTCTTATTTATTGTCCAAAGTCCCAACAGAAGCATGAGTACAATTGTTTTGTGTCAATGCCAGTTCCTTCTTTATCATTGAGTTGTCTGGCAAATATGGGACGCTCAAATATTGGCAGGAGACTGTAGAAAATACAATATGTCCTTGCTGAGATATTCATGACTCTTTCTGTTATTATTGGTCCAATTCCATTTGACAGTTCCTACACCTGATGTTTGGTGGCCTTTTCCTCCAATAGTGGCAACTTTAGTGTTTAAAACATGCTTTAACTCTCTGACAAACATCAACGTAATTACAAATATGGATATTTGTTCTGTTATTGCAGACAATGGTGGTTAAGTCTAAATCAAAGGTGAGGATACCAGCATATTGTATGCACCTTGATTGTTCATCAATGTCCAAGACTACAGAAGAATATATTTGTTGCACAAGATCCACAATATGTTTTATTCTTTTGTGCTTCTTCTTGCATTGCTTTTGGTAATAGCATAGTTTACAATAAAAACACCATCTCTATTGAGTGTGTCAACATTTGTTTAAATATTTATAGATCTATGAGTAGCTTGTTTAGCATCAACAAGGTATCCGAGTTGGTACTAAAAGATTCACAGTAAGTAGTATGCAATTAAAAAACAAAAAGTGCATGCTGTATAACAAGAGAATGCAGCATTTTGTAATGTTGGGAAACTGCCAAGGATATCTAGGTTTGACTTCCAAATTTGTGTTATTTGTTTTTTATTGATTCCAGTGGTGTTCAATAATGCTCTTACCAGGTTCTCACCAGATATTTCATATCCAGACATCACTCCTCTTTCCATGCATTTCTATCATCTATTCTTTTTTCCTTTCTGTTCTTTGTGGGTATGGTCCTGAAAGGCTTGCCATTTTCGGCAACAACTGTATGAAGAAGATGCGCCAAACTCAAAACGAATAAGAGTAGTAAAGCCAAAATTCTCCACAATGTCTTGCAAATAATTAGCAGATATAAATCAATATCATAGGGATAAAATAGGTAAGAGCCTGATCCACTAAATGGTAGTTAAAGGTGAGTATGTTCACTACGGGAAGTATGTTAACTATTTGGTCAAGTAAAACAATTCTATAGCTTTTTGTACTGCAGGATATTGTTGTGGAAACATAATAAGAGAGGTAATTTGAAACAGTGCATCCAATAGAAACATAGATATAATTCTATTGTAGGCCATACATCCTGTTTTGTTGTCCTTATTTTCCTGTGCCAATCTCCTTGCAGATGTTATCAGCACCATCATTGGAAAGCATCAGCTTTGAGCAAAGAACTTTCTTGAGGCATTGGTGAATTGTGAATTTCCAAGGATCAGTAGGGTCAGGAGCTGGAGAAGAGTCACCAGGAGCAGCAGCATCAACATCTACAGGTCCTCCACTTTCCTATCCTCCATCAAAGTGTCCGTGAGGATGCTTGTGCTTGGGACACCATTGCCAGGTCATTCTATCTTTAATAAGAGTATCACCAATTTATTTGTTATGTCATCAATCAACACCACCAACAAGATCATATCTAGAGGATGACCTATCATCAATATTACCAACAAGGTTACCATCTGAAACACCACCAGACTTGGCCAAAGTAGCATTTACTTTGAGGTCCACAAGCTCAGTGGCAAGGACCAACATATTTGCTGTCTGAGGATCAACATTTTTCCAATCACCTGAAGTGTCCATGTTTATGTATTTCACTCAAGCAGTGTTGATGACATCTACATAATCCATATGCTTGTTGGTAGCTATCTTAGATTCCACATCATTGATGATTCTATCAATGAAAGAATTTAACTTACCTTTTATACCTGGATTGAGAGCTGTGATTGTGTACCAAAAGATAGACATGCATTGTAAGCCAAGATCCATGATCTCTTGCATAGTATTATCAATTTCATCACAAAGTTGGAGAACTTTGTTGTTGAAGTGGTGCAAACAAATGGTCTTGAGTTTGAGTCAGAGTACTGCAGCACCAACAATGGTACTTGGATCCATCTTATCAAGAACAAGCTTGAGGATGATTGGACCATCAAACAGTAGCAAAGTGTGGTACAAGTCCTTACCAAGTACATTCTTCAACCATTCAAAAATGACATGCAAGTTCACTCAGAAGTAAAAAGTCTGCTTGTCAGTATCATTGTTTGTGGGATCAAATGTGTACTTGATGAAGGGCATGGCTGACATTGGATCCAATTCTGCTATTGCTGTTCCAAAACATTTGAAAGCTGCACATTGAAGATGCTTAACAGACATGTGAGTATAGTCTTTGATTAGATTGTGGTGGCTATTGACTGTGCTATCAGGTGTAAATGCAGTTTTAACCTTTGTGATATCTTTGCCACATGAAGTCTCCTTTGCTTTGATCAAACGCTTGAACTTCTGTGCATCAGATTGAGTCAGGTCAAGGCACTTGTTGCCTGAGAGATCTTTTGATATAAGCTTGAACATACTTCCAGCTTTCATCTCAGAATTGAAATTTCCTTGATTTGGATTTTTCATCTAGATTTCTGTTGAAGCAGAAGCCAGGACCATATAGGTGTACCAATGACAGCAATAGAAGCAGTAGGATTCGTTTATTGTTTCAATGCATCTGTGAATCAATAAAGGATGTCTAAAGTTAAATTGGGGGCATGTGTTAGATCAAAGTCCAGAACAAGGCATGAACTTTCACGTTCAAATAAAATTTCTAAAGTAAGTGTGTCAAAATGAATGCAATCTTGTGGACTCAACAGAATGAGTTTGTCTTTCTGTGCAGCAAAGCTGGTTTAGAAGAGATAATGGGGTTGTCAAAACTATGATAATTTGGTTGAGATCAGTTGAAAGTAAAGCATTTGCGAAAGAGCTGTTTCCAGAAAAGTGAGAGGTGTATTTTAAGCACTGATATGAATATTAAAAAATTGAGAATCATAGGTTCTCTCATGATGGTTTTTACATTCAGGTGCTGTCAGTGATGACAAAATTTGAGACAACAATGACTAAGAGAGTGTGTGTGACAAGCTTTTGGCAAAGAAGAACAAAACCCAACATATGCAAAGGTGATCATCAATCATTTGGATGGATTGACTTATGATCTGGAAAAGAGTTGCACTGAGATTTCCAAGATCCAGAGATTAGAAAAAACCATGCACCCCAAGTCTAGCACTAAGACTCACAAGGAAGTACAACTGGCCAGTGCCAAAGGAGGAGGAAAGTTTTAAGGCATATGTGGGAACTGCAAGAAGAGGTGTGGATAAACAAGAAAGGATTATCCACATCCTGAAGCCAAATCAAGAGGCAGTGGTAGTAGCAACAAGTCCTGTAACCATTGTGGTGGCCTGAAAAAGATCCTTTGTGTTACAAGAACTTGAAAGCCAAGGAAGGAGTGGGAGCTAGCATTGAGGTCATGTTGGATTCAGGGGAAATATATGGCAAAGATGATGTGTCCTTTGAATGTCTCAAAGTCAACAGGGAGAAAGCAATGATTGGGACAAGAACTTATCAGAGCAGATCTTAGAAGATAGATGCAGAGAATAATGAGCAAAAAGGCACTTATCTTGGCAAAGCAAGAGGTGGACTCAAGGTCTGTGATGTGAAAAATGCACACACAGCCCAAGAGTTTGCTTAAGTAGGCTCTTCTGTTGGAAAACACAATGGGAGAGCAAAGGATGAGAATGGACAGATTGAAACAAGTGAGGTGTCAGTTGCAAAGCTGGAGATGTCTGTTTCATTTGAGATCATATATCAAAACAATATCTGGATCTATGATACTATGATTGATGCTGAGAATGTAAGAAACTCACAAGGAACACGCCTTGGGCACTCTTGAAAAGCAGTAAAGGCTGAAAAGATCATTGATCTGGCTAAATAGTTTGCATCACGAGATGGGAGCTTGGGTATTGAGGCCAAGCTGAGAGATTGCAACTACAATGTCAAGTTCAACTTGAACTTGTTGTGCCTGATCAGGGTGCTGTGCAATTGGTGGCATAGGTCAAATTGATGATTGTATGTGAAAGAATCTATTTCCAGCTGTTTAAAGTGATAGTAACAAAGTCCGATGGATCTGAACTTGATCTGAATTTGATCTGAACCAACAATGGTGGAAGGTTATAGGCAACAAGGTGGCTGGTAAAAATAGAGCCATTTTTGCAAGACAAAAATGAACTAGTAGAACCAATGTGTGAGTTCCTGTATCAAATAAAAATGAGAGGCAAGTCAACCAAGATTGTAGATTGGATCCAGTAGGTGAGGATCATTGGAAAAGAGTTGTGCAACTGTAGATTGGAAGGAATTACAACCAATTGAGTTTGAATTTATGAGTTGAGACACTCTTCAACACAACAAGTTTGCTGAGATTGTATTGCCATACTTGAGCGGCAAAGTTTGAGCTGTGATATTGGATCCAGCTATAGAGAATCACAAGAAGGAAAAGAAATGTGTAACTACAGATTGGACGGAATTGCCACCAATTGAGTTCAAGTTTATGAGTCAAGCCACTCTTCAACACAAAATTTTGACTGAGATTGTATTCCCATACTTAAGTGGCAAAGCTTGAGTTATGATGGGAGATGTACATGTGCCACCTGAGTGATTTTAAGAAACACCACCAGTGAGATGATTTGTGTTCTTGTGTGCATTATTTTAAAAGTGTTGGACACAAAACAAGTGGAAAGTGCAAAAGACTCACAAAAGTGTAATAAGTGTGAGTTGTGCACTTCAACAAGTTTTTTTCAACACTCTTGAACACATACACCTAAAAGCACAAACTATCTAATGATTGATGTTTCAAATGTGAACCCTCTGGGCCTGATTACAATGTCACCATGTGAACATGAACTACTGTACACAGAATGCTCACAAACTATATTAATTAAAAAGGAAAAAAACCTTATTAAAAACTTTAAAGTTTCAAGTCTTCATGTCTAAAGACAACTTTGTGCTTGTGCTTGTTTTTGTCTATTCTTGTCATGAGTGCAATCAACATGAGCAATCCTGGCAGTTTTATATTCCATGTTTTTGTATTCATCCATGTGCCTGAGGTACCTCCGACTTTTTTATAGTTAAGGAGATGTTTTGGTTGTTTAGTGTTCTATATGTGAGTTGTGTTGTGTGTACAATAGTTTGTCATCCAGTTTTGGTACTGTAATCAGCATGAGTAGGGTTGCAAGGCAAGGTTGCGGTGGAGGCACTGAAATGTGCAACTCAACTTGATCGATTGCGTGTCATTGAGCTGAATGGAAAGCATCAGACTTGGGAGATGCATATGCACCTTAAGAATCCAAAATGGGCAATGAATATATGAAAATCTAAAGAGAAGCTGGAGTGGTAAAAGAGGAAAAGGATGACAAAATAGAAGAGGAAAAGGATGACAAAATAGAAGACAGAGGCATTGACTTTATTGGGTATCCATTGAACATAGAAAAAGACAGCTACAATATTTTGAACAAGGACACAACTCAAGTTGTTACATCATGAGACATGATATTCCTGAATCATATGTTTTTTGTACCAGAAATTAAGCTCAAACAGTTTTACCGGGAGATATTCCAATTGTGAGGAAGAAAGTCAAAGATTCAATTGAAGAAGAAGAAGAAGAAGGCATCAATGACAACAAGATGGGAGAGCTTTGTAATGAAGGTGGTACTGACAAATCTGATGCAGGGGATGATACTGTCATTGCACAAGAGCCAATTGTGAGAACACAAAGTTGTCAAGTTATAAAGCAAATTGAAAGTCTGATGGATATGATGACTGTGAAATGCAAAGAAACATCAGCTGAGCTCAGATACCTGAGCAACATGGCAAAGCTTGAGTAAAAAGAAATGCATATGCATAAACTCTCAGCTCAAGATCTGGAGCTGTCGGCAATAAGCAAGAGTTGGTGGAGGATGAAAAAGCACGGATAAGCTAAGGTTCATAAATAACTAAAAGTGATAAGTGAGAATGTAGAAGCATGGACAGGAGGTCCCAAAAGGATCAGAGCTAATGACTGCAACTTGGGCCATGAAGAAGAAGGCATCTGGAAAGCTCAGATGAAGAGTAAATGCTTGAGGATACATGTAAATATATGGAATACATTATTCTGCAGAATCCATTGCAGCACCAGTCACAAATCCAACATCTGTGCAAATATTTTTGACACTGATGGCCATAAAGGGGGAGTTTATGGATGTAGAGTAGTTAGCAAAAAGAAAGATTTGAACCCATGAGCATATTTTAAAATAGATTCTGATTGTTACCATAGCACACACTACTAAAAATTGTTGAATAAATAATTAATTAATCAATATTTCACCCTCATACTTGGCCAATTCATCTCCATATTGCGTTTACTTTTACTTTACATGTTTACAAGGAGATAGAGCTTAACATAATCTAGATATGTAAACTGTGTTTTATTTTGTAGATAGAGATCAACAAAAATCATAGGGATAGGACTAGTTGATTTATAAGATTAATTTTTTTTAGATAAAATTGTTTCATTATGATGCTCATGTGTGTCATCTGAGGATAATTACTCAAAGCTAATCTTAACAAAGAATCAATAAGAAAACTACTAATATGAATTCATTGATCTAACAAGCAATTTTTGGAGATTGATAAGGTATTATGAGGTAGCCTCAAGAAGTTTGAAGTGCAATTGTTGCTGCTCACTGAAATCATGCTAATGATCACATTATTTAACTTTGTTAACATTGTTTTGGATCTCACAATCATCAACAACATTACCACCACCACTAATATTATTATGACTTGAATGCCTTTATCAGGCACAAGGATGCCTATGGAAGTCTTCACCTCCATTGTTACAATTGGCATAACAATTCTCATTGTACTTGTCATTTTCACACCTGTCATTTTCATCTATGTTATACAATTGAAGGGGAAATTACATAGTATGTTAGCATCAAGTTCCACGTATTAGAGTTCCAAAATCAGAGCTATAGCAGATGTGCCAAATACCATATCATAGATTACAATATAATGACCAACTGATAGTCACATTGACAAAGGTGATGTTGAGGATCAAAGACCTTGTGAAACATTATCTCAAAAATTCATTGCCCAAAGACTGCACCACTCTTTGCAGGTTATATTGAATTTGGTCTTGTATTGTTACTAAAAGCGTGTGCCACATGCAGCAATTCTTTTATTTTGAAATTGCTTCCCCCAATGGTGACACATGTGGCAAATCCAATACCTAATATTGTGGGTTGTAGACCTCGTCATCATTGTTTGACTTATTACCACTATCTACTGCTGTTATCATCATTTCTTTCACTAGCATCAATCTTACGTTCTCCTTGTTCAACCAAACAACTCATCTTAATCCTTGCAAAAAATGCTTTCTGTAGGATTTGATAAAATTCTGTGATAGTTAGCTTCTCATTGAGTTCATATCATCTTCTTCAACATCACAAACGGCAAAGTATTTTCCCTGGGCATCACTATTGGTATTGCTGTTGTGAATGCTAAGATTGTTGTTCCCAATGACGCCATAAGCATATTCATTATAAGTATTGTCACCATATTATATTATCGTTATGCTTTCAACTTGTCCCACCAAAAATAAATCAGTTTGATTTTTTCACAGCTCTGATTTTGCTCAAACTTTTACTCCAAGCTTGGTCCAGTTTCCTTGTCTTGTTTCCATAAAAATGGTCTGGCGAATTCTGATTTGAGATCCCTTTAAAACCACCAGGAAGACATGCTCATGTTCTGAATGCTAAAAAGACTTTTGACAGGATTTACCAACCTGAATGTCAAGCAATTTCAATCTGACTAGCTTGAGTTCTATGTCTGTTTGGACTACAAAGCATTTTTCAATCTTGCTTATGCAAGGATACCATGACCATAGTTGGGACAATTCAGATCTTCAACATTGCAACTTATCTAGCTTGTATACCTGGGACTATTATCCATTGTTTTGCATTCTTTATGTATAGAGTTTTATAGTATCTAATAGTTGTCTCTAAGACATCTTCAAACATTTTGCAAATTCATTGTACAATGAAGGGTATCACAACCAAGCTGGGGTGATTGGGATCTTGTTCACTTCAACCTGTCTAGCCTATTTTCCAGGAGTTATCCTCCATGGTTTTGTATTCTGCATTCATGAAGTTTCAATCTAGCTAGCCATTTGTATCTATACCATTCCAAGAATCTTAAAAACTTCCTTACTTACCCCTGGAGTATACAGGGATTTCTGCACTCACTAAACAATTGTTGTTCCAAACCATTCCTCACCAAAACACATCAGAGACCGTTGAAGAATCTCAGCTTTTGTTGTAGACTTGCATCAAAGACACTCATAATATGTAATAATTAAGTATGGAGCCAGTGAGTCAATAACATAGTTGTTTCAATTAAATTATCTGATTATGAACCACGTATAGGAGTTCTCTTGACTAAAAACTATTTCAATCTGTTTCAAATAGTTTTTCTTTTCTAAGTTGCCTCATAATTGGTGTGACTTGCACCACTCTTTGTGTGACTTGATCTATAAACCATTCCACCTCGGTGTATACCTATGACACCTGTCATATTGTTAATGTATTATTTTGAGATCTCATGTGTTGTGTCCTTTTGTTTGTTGTAACTTTTTATTGTTTTAACTCTTATACCTTGATTAGTTTATCAGAGAAGTCCATTCACATCTCACCACACACTCAAGAGTAGATTGACATTACCTGACTTATGTAAACCTTTGTTGTATTCCTATCCCTTTCTACACAACTTTGTGTAGTCCAACTACTCCCATGCTACCATTCCTTACTGAATCCAATGCAACAAGACAATCAAGTTCCTGTAATTCCTAGCCAAGCTCGGGGTGATGGTAGTTTGAGTGTGCAGGTTTACTCTACAGGGAAAGATATACAGGACAACCCAACAACGTGTTTCAATCATATTTTCATCTGAATGATATCTACTTTCTTAAATGAAAACCAACTTCTTTTGCGCCTTGGGTCATGCCAATTCGAAGCCCCACCCTAATATCCTATGTTCCGCTGTTCTTTCTCATTAAATCTCAAGCCAATAAGTGACTCACATCACGTTCCTGTGACTTCATCTGTGTACCCTTCACCATATCCTCTAACGCGACCTTCTGTTGCTAGTCTTAAACACAAATAATATGCCGCTTTTGCTCGCGCCAAACGTGTTTTCCCCTGCGCACACATCAATGCAGTTCATTGTAACCAGCAGACTCGAGAAGCGCCAACAGCCTCTTCGAAGGGACACCACTCGTGTTCTGTGGAGCCCCAAACACCAATC
>JAZGVQ010000070.1:0-14218 GCA_037356215.1 Thalassiosira gravida | reverse complement strand
TCGAAAAAAGGAAAGGCGGTGAGCTCTTGCTATTGTGTTTCAATCCAAAATTTTCCAGGATGCAAATGGAGAATCACAACTCACGTGTCAGTGATGGGATTGAAATAGTAGCTCGCTTTCGCAAGGTCTGGAACATCACCTAACTTCTCCTTCCCATGGGACCTATATATATTGAGCGTGGCATGATGAAAGAGAAGATGCTTCAATTTACTACCAGCTCAAGGCGGGGGACAAAACACGTTTCGCATTGGCATAGACTGACATCGCTTACCATCCAGCATTGTAAAATGATTTCGAGTCAGACAAATGCGTCTCCAAATATTCTGGATCAAGACGAGCAAGCGGATATGCTAGCGGGAGAAATCGTTGCTTGGCTTCGAGAAAGTTGGGTATGTTGCGTATGGCGATGATCCCCAATGGAGAAGATGTCGACGTTGACGTTGATGACGTTGATGATGATGATAACTGCCGTCCGCCGAATGCGCGTTCGAGATGGAGTGACAGGTCTTTGGAGGAGGCGATGTCTTGATAGTCGACGATTACGAGATGGGATGATGATGTATCGGTGCTCATGATGATTGATGTTGATGCTACGATGTTAACGGAACGAAATGAAGAGCAGAGACGGGCGAGAGATAAATGATACTCAGTGATGCGACGACAGCAACTCTCACCCAGTAGGAAAGGAGCGTGTTTTTTGCATGCTGGCGTGTATTTTGTCTTCGTGTGTTGCGTTTCGCCGATTAGGATTACTTAAATGACTAAATCTAATATGAATGTACGATATGCTTATTTTAAAGTTAATCTGGTAATAGACTATTTTTTCATGTACACAACATGAATAATATCCATGTCATTTGTTGGATATCACATATAATGTAACTGGCTACTGCCATTTATTTCCATGTAGATAATCAGAAAGGTGCTCATTGCTATCGGGACCCCATATCATATCACTAGACCAAATGGGACAGATCGGATACCAGTCAGTGATTGACCTCCCGGTCCACTTGTTTGAATGCGTCATCCTGTATACTATCATGGCCAAAACCAAATGTGGCATATCCATGCTGGGAAAATGAGGATTCACCTCTCTGACAGGACATACACCCAGTATTGAGTTGGGCTTGTCAGTGCTCACAAATAACAAGCTTACTGTATGAATCACAACGTCTGCAATCTTGCTCTGGCAGCGTCCTCCCTTAATCACCATAAAAAGAAGAGACAAAGCAGGATGTCTATAACTCCAGGGTGATCAATCGGGACCTGGACCTCACCAAGGACTGGTCACCACAACTTACCAAGCTTAATATCACAAAGATGGTATATTTATATTATATTACCCAGTACCAGTGTGTGAAGGCTTATTGGTTTCTCCCTGGGGAATTTGATGCCGTTTTTCTCTTCACCACCTGCTTGATTTCATCCAACCCCAAATGAGACTTTTCTATATATGAACTCTGTGATATTCAGATGAACCCTTAGGTGAACAGACTAGGCCACAAAGAGATGATTTTGTGTCAAAAGGGATGCATATGTAAGGCTCAGTACACTGTCTCCGCTACATTGGTACATCCCCTTCAGAAATCATTCACTGCATATGATAAGGAACTCAATAGTGTTGAGGTATTCAAAAATCTTGGATGTATCTTAGTGTTTGATAATAATAACACCCAGGTAGTTTGCATAATTATACACAAAGAATATACATGTTGGCTATGGATCTTACCTATACTGTGGAAAGAGAATGTCACGCTTTGGGTACATGGATTTTTCTTCAAGGTGATAGTACCGGCTCTACTACTTGTTGACTGAGAGACGGAATTTGATGACAATGATTATGAAATGCTTAGAAGGGTTCCATACATGGGCATTGTACCACAGGATATAAGCTAGTAAGGTCCTTAAAATGCCTGAAGTTTTCTAGGAGTGCCTATCTTTGCTGGATGTATTGGAGGAGGTAGATCTCCATTCAATAGAGCATTACATCAAGGTACCCTCAATCAAACATGTGGGTCCGACCCTCACCAGTTTTTGGCAAGAACAACCGATGGATTTGGGTTGGGTGAGGGACCAATCCATTGTAGTCCCAAACAATATTTTGGGGGGCTCACATTGATTAGGTGGGCAATATTTGGGGTTTTCTATGCAGAGGTACATTGTGTGCATCCAAATCAGGCAGAAGCCTTGTGGTCAATAGAAATTAATATCTTAGTAATAGCAAGAGCTTACAAGGTAATAGAGCACTGTCCAATCTTTATAGATATTAATATGGGCAAGTCTATCTTCCAAATGAAGCCAAGTTAGCACATACACCTGACAGACAAAAATAAAACTTAGAGGGAAGGCTAGAATAAAGAATATGGCCATTCCATTGATTTTTTGGATAGAGCCCTTGGTGAATATTTCAGCTGGCCTAGGGTTCTATAACTGTTCTAGTTCACCTCCAATCCAAAGAGATGAAATAACAGTGAGAATTCATGGCAATGAAATTGCCATGAATCCTCATTGTTATTTTATTTCTTCTAATTAAGAGTGGACTATAACAGTTGTAGAACTCTTGACCAAATGAATTTTTGATTCCCATCCACCAGCCTTCACTACTTAAATATGGNCGTCGGCACTTGAAGGTGCTGTTGTTCTCAAGGTACGCACGACAATCATTCTAATTCTACTTTCTCTATCAAGTGTTGCCTTTTCTAACAATCATACTGTATTTAATTTGTGATTCGTTACACTCTCCAGGATGATTCGACCTTGGACCTATCATATACGTCCAATGATTCGACCCTCTCTGACCCCATCTCTCTTCGAGGCGCATCTGAAACTGATACTCAGGCAGGATTGATTTGCCAGCCAGATGATTGTACGACTCCAACGCGTTTCGGGTGTTGGAAATGCACATGTATTTTCACTTCGAATTGCCCTGAAGGATACCACTGTGATGGTATCGTGGGTAACCGCTTCTGCGAGCTTAGTAGAGCAAGTGGCGAAGAGTGCGATGAAGACAACGACTGCAGCTCTGGAGAGTGCGAAAGAGTTAATCGGTTCGTTCCGAGCTGTGCTTTTGGCAATTGCGTGTGTGCTTAAAATGGTGGTGTATGCATTGTAGTGGGAATTTCCATGAGCAATGTTAGACTTATAAACAGATGTTTTACCACGAAAAAGGATAGGAAAAAAACCCACAGTCAAGCTAGAGTAGTAGTAATAGATGATGTATTGATCTCTGCGAAGGACTTTGTTTTTTGTGGATTCAGTGTAAAAAAGCTCCATGATTTCCGCGCTGCAATTAAAATAGATGTGCTGTCATTATTTCATGCACCATCATTTGTATTGAGTAATAATAGCAGGTTTCAAGCCATTTCAAGTTCGACGAGGTTTTGTTCAGCTTTGTTCACTCCCTTGCATGCCTCTTGTGAAACAGTGGCAAAACTGACTTTTCTCAGAAAAGCTGCATCACATAGGCCATCCCTCATCTTCTTCAGATGTGATACGTGTCTTATTCGCATGATAATCCTGTTATCGTTGATTTTCATGGCCCATCTTGTCAAGACTTGAGACATTGACGGATTCCACAGCTGCCACGGCTCTACAATACAATACGCAGAAAAAAATGATACCGCCATTATTGGAAGCATTCAACGTCTGGTCTACGCTTCTTACTCTCACATCCTCACACAATATCATACTGGATATCAGTGCTATCTCTGCATCATAGTACCAGCTATTTGTCAGCTTTTGAACGCAACAAGAATAAGTACGCATCAGGAATAACATCCATGTCCTGCTTTATTGAAATATTTTACAAGGACTGTCCTCCAAAACATGTTTGTTTCCCACTGTCGGATGCAGTATATTCGTGAGGCCACACGCACATGGGATCATTGAGTCTGATCCACACCCACATACAAAATTAGGCCAAGTGGAGGATTACCTATACCACAACCTGATGAGGAGTGACCATCCAGAGTTGAAGGCAGCCAAGTGTGAGAAGTGCGACCAAGGCCTCCACCACTTGTGCTGAATGAAGACAACGCATTCTTGTTCAAATATTGAATGGGAAGTGACTAGCCGTAACTCCCAAATATTGAAACTAGGTGTGTCCCAAAGAATCCTCACAAGAACAATAGATGGTGCTTTGCCAATTACCAACATAATCAAGTTGTTGGCAAAGATGTCTAGAAGTACAAGTATGATTCCACCCAGCCAAGTTTGTGACTTGGATTTTAAATTGCAAGGAGATTGTAAACAACAATGTTACAGTAAAACTCAAGCCAGGTATCAAGCAATCCCAGTCTACTAGAGGGACAACATAATATAACACGGAGGAGAACCATGCCATTCTTGTTGGCATTTACACCAAATGAGTAAAACCAAGTTTGATTATGTATCAAGAATACAAACCACAGTTTTAGTTGTGCTCTTTGTGATCAAATACTGACTAATGCCATTAAGAAGCCAAGCAAAAAATATGATGAGGACTTTGTTCTCCTTGCCCTTCATGCTGGCTGCCATTGTCATCTTCTGATGATGGGAAGGGGGGCTTTGTGGTAATGTAGATTCAGAGTTGATTATTGAGCATTTTTCATTGCTACTTTGTGTGTTGTAATTGTCCCATTTTCTGGTATGGTCATTGGTGAATATTTCATTCATACAGCACCACACCATATATTCAGTTGGTGCAACTCTAACTGATTGGGGGGCAAGGACCCAGTAACTAACTTGTGGGCTATGGTAACACATGTGGCAACATTCTGCTGTGATATCAAAGGTGGTAATGTTTTTTAGACACACTTCAGATTGATACTTTAATTTGTGTGGAAGAAAAAACTATTGCTTGTTCTGATTAATTTCAAGATGATACCTAGATGGAACTTTATTGATGCAATCAAAGGTAATAGTATCTTTTTGGCACAATGGGAGTATCTCTTTCTTGTATCTTGCATTTTCAATATTACTTGGATCAGGTCTATCTTGTGTCTTGTTATTTTTGGGCATCAGTTAAATTGTCTGTTTCTCATTTTTATCTATTTGTGTTTATCTGTTGAATTGTTTCTTTCTTGTGCCTACTTATTTTGGGTCAGTTGAACCACCTCCTTCTCTTTTCTAGCTTTTTCTAAAATGAATTATATTAGATCTTTCTTGTGTCTGTCTATTTTTGTCATGAACTGGATTGTTGCTTTCTTTGTGTCACACTAGTTTGGGCCATCAGTTGAAGCAATTCTTTTTTGTCTTTAGCTATTTTTGGTTGTCAGCTCATGATAGTTTCTTGCTTCAGTCTATTGTTGGCAAACAGTTAGACAGGTCTGTTATCATGTCTAGTTATTTTTAAATATAAGTTGAACCCATTCTTTCTTGTTTCTTCCTCCTCTTTAGTATTTTTTTTCTTTCTGTTCATTTTTATCCTTGCTGGTGTCTTTAATGACACAGCCTAGTTGTGCAGTTGGTCCACCAACACCCCACAGTAACAACACATTGATCAAACTTTTTGGACTGTTTGTGATTTGTTTACCCCTTCAACAGGCTAATGACCTCCGCCACATGTAACAGGTCATTGATGATCATGTATCAAACAAAACATTGGCCAGTGTATTAATAGATTTATAAAATGATCTAATTTTTTACATCAAACAATATATCAACCAATTCATAGATTGATACATTGTTGATATACCAAAAAGGATGCATCATGGCAAACCAATAGATATATTTAATGATGCATCTATAAATATATAGTTAAACCATTTTTGATGTTGGTGCATCAAACAATAGATCAATGATACATTGCACAATATACCAATTGATCTTGGGTATTGATGTGAGAAGCCAATTCCTGTCATGAGCAGGGTACTAAATTAGCTTAGACCAATACCACTTCATGCTAGTAAGATGCTAGGTTATTCATATAGCTGTACCTGCTTGTTTGTGTACTGCAGTATTGCTATAGCACACAACCAAACCCTAAGGGGGTATGTATGCACATACATACCCTCCTTAGGTGCCCTTATGTTGACCACATAAGTAAGTGATACTGTACTATAGGTAGGTATGCACCTGTTTACATTAATGGTTTACTACTAGAATCTACTACTGTAAGTTATTGAATTGTAAACATAATATGGGCCAGACATTTACAAACACAAGGAATGCCGAAATGATCATTCAGTGAGAATAAAAGCTAGAAAGTATAAACAATAAATGGAAAGAGTAGAAAAGTATTGCACCTTGAAAAGAAAAATATTCTCTTGGAATACTTATTTTCACCAGACAAAGTTTTCTGGATCTCAGATTTGGCTCAATCAATAAGTAAAGAATAACATGGCACCCAAACCAGACTATACAATGATATTTCAATCAGAGACATTGGAGAGCTAGATTCAAAGATATGAGTGACAATGACAAAAATTAACAAAACCAATCAATACATATATGTTTTTTTGTGTTCTCAATAATGAAATACATGAAATACATGAAATGAAACAAACAATATTTGTACTTTTTAGTTTCTACCATCTCCAATGGCATATCACAGTCACATGGAATGAATGGGTGGTTCAGACATGTTTTGGGGTTGGTTTAGTCACATATATATAAACCATCTTAGTAGTGACAGTAGTTTGTACAGTGGACATTATTGATTGACTTACACATTACTGTATATCAATCAATGCAAATGTCCCATTATTTCATCTTATTAGTCCCCCAGATACGAGCCATAATCAAGATCAAGGTGTTTTGTGTTTTCCCACATGATACGCAGTAGCAGAGTAAACTGCACAGTTGACTTCTATCACCTCATTTGAGAGTCATACTATTTATAATGTCATTATGTTGTAAATAAATTAAACACAATCAAGCAGAATGAGTTCCTTTGTAAAACACACTACTCTGGTTGAATCACTGAACATGACTAAACTGTACACGGGATTCTCTTCAAGCTTTTGAGGGTGCAATTTCATTGCCATGAATCCTCATTGTTATTTTATCTCTTCTAATTAAGAGTGGACTATAACAGTTGTAGAACCCTTGACCAAATGAATTTTTGATTCCCATCCACCAGCCTTCACTACTTAAATATGGTAGACAATGGTAGATTGTCTTGAGAAACCTGTTGAGACTGGTTTGGGGGGAGTTGTTTTAGTCATATATATGTAAACTGATCTAATAGTGGCATTAGTTACATAATAGACATTATTGATTGTCCCATACAGCATTGCATGCCAGTCAACGTGAATTTCCCATTGTATCACCTTGTTAGTTCCCTAGGTACTAACCACAATCAACAAGGTGTGATGTGTTTTCCCTCATGATATGTGGTATCAACTCGACCTAGTTGTCATGTGTTTTTATTTTAACTTTGGCCAGGACCTTACTGAGGTGTGTGATACAACTCCTCATAAACACTCTACCCTTCCTTGAGGTGGGTTGATGGGATGCTAGATGTGTGATATGGTACATGTGCTGTTTTATTTTAACAGCAGAGAGAGGAAAAGAGGATTTGTCACCAAGTTGTCATCGATTTGTCACCAAGTTGTCATCGATTTGTCACAATCGCTATCTTTGGTTCGACTTTTTCGCCAAATCAATGTCGCAAGAGCTCAAGTTACAGCATAAGAACCTGGATGAAGTGTGCATACCCTTTGAAGTAAGTATGGTAGGATACCTTATGGACACAAAAAGCTAGGAACACGAGTATTATTACGATACCTAGGTAAGCAACCATGTGTAATTTTGTTTACATACATATCACCCGAATATATCCTAAATCATCCATGATCTTGTAGGTTAGAGTTTCTTGTCTAAATCAGGCGAGCCCCAATGTGGTGGTGGAGGCGTCGTCTGGTTTCACTTCGAGACGCTTTCCAATCAGGCGACGTGGGTAGAGGCGGCGTGGTTGGATCACGTCGCTTCCCCTTTCATCTCATTATTTCCGCAAACAACAAATTATTGACAACAAAACTAAACACAATGATCTTTTCGAAAGCCGCTTTTATCGTAACCGCCGCATTTTTGCCATTGGCGTCGGCACTTGAAGGTGCTGTTGTTCTCAAGGTACGCACGACAATCATTCTAATTCTACTTTCTCTATCAAGTGTTGCCTTTTCTAACAATCATACTGTATTTAATTTGTGATTCGTTACACTCTCCAGGATGATTCGACCTTGGACCTATCATTTACGTCCAATGATTCGACCCCCTCTGACCCCATCTCTATTCGAGGCGCATCTGAAACTTCTGCTCAGGCGGGATATGATTGCTGGCCAGAAGATTGTACGACTCCAACGCGTTTCGGGTGTTGGAAATGCACGTGTACTTTCACTTCGAATTGCCCTGGAGGATACCACTGTGATGGCATCGTGGGTAACCGCTACTGCGAGCTGAATAAAGCAAGTGGCGAATTGTGCGACGAGGACAACGACTGCATCTCTGGAGAGTGCAACTACATTGGTTGGTTGCCGACCTGTGTGGGTGGCAATTGCAAGTGTGCCTAAAATGATGGCGTATGCATTGTAGTGGGAATTTCTGAGCAATGTTAGATTTACAAACAGATGTTTTATCACGAAAAAGGATTAGATCAACACACAGCCAAGTTAGAGTAGTACTAATAGATGATGTATTGATCTCTGCGAAGGACTTTTGTTTTTTGTGGATTCAGTATAAAAAGGCGTATGATTTCTGCACTGTCATTATTTTATGCACCATCATTTGTATTAAGTCAAGTTCGACTAGGCTTTGTTCAGCTTTGTTCGGCTTTATTCACTCCCTTGCCTGCCTCTTGCAGAACAGTGGCAAGTACTGACTTTTCTTAGGAAAGCTGCATCACATAGGCCATCCCTCATCTTCTCCAGATGTGATACATGTCTTATTCACATGATAATCCTGTCATCGGAATGTGTTTGGTTGGCGGGTGTGTTTTGGAAGAGCGCAGCGATGACGGATACGATGATGATGTCGTCCAAACCACCAAACCCAAATCTGTAGCGATGACGATGATCACGTCGTCCAATGACCAACCAACCCAGCATGTACGCGTCCCTATTACGATAAGTGTCTTCATCGAAGCGTTTATATGTCACGGGCACCCAATAAAGCGTATACGTCATCCCATTATGTTCTTGTCGTTCTTCAGCGGAAGCGTGCGAGTACCGCAGGTACGAGTCTGTGATTGTTGAGTGCCGGCAAGCTGTATAATTCCTCCGCAGTACATGTCATTGCATCCTTTCGTTTTTGGTTTATGTTATTCAAGAGAGCGTAGCAAGCAATGTATTGGGAAGAATTGCGTAGTTTTTAATTGCCATCTATTCGTTGCTGAATTGTTGATATTGAGTGAGGTGGGGGTTGTTGTTTTTGTTTTTAGTGGGGAGATATTCTCTGCGGAAGAAGGGCTTTCAAACTCGCAACTCGGCACTCAATTTGGCGGTGTTGTTGCCAATAAAGCCTACGATCTGACGGACCTCCCTCTCAAATTTTCAATTTTACAGGCTTAATAATGTGTTTGGGAGGTCGTCGTTGGTAGGAGCAAGTAGAGTAGAAGGAGGCGCTGCTATGAGTCCACTTTTCAAGTCAATCGGACGAGTTTTTTAATTCGCGGTGATGACACTAAATTTCCGATTTGCCCTCCGCTGTAGTTGAACTTCCTTTCAAATTTCAATTATGATGTCTTACTGGGAGGCATTGGGAGGTCATCGAATGTAGGAGCGTGTAGAGGTACCCGAGACGGTGCTAGGAGTCCACTTTTCAGGTCAATTGGTGGAGAGAGTGTTGTTTTGAAAATGAAAAATATTGATCGATCGTCGTTGTCGTCATGTGAGATGTGAAAAGATCTTCGAATCTGAAAAATAATGCTCAGCGCATGTCGCATCGAATCTTATTGTTCTCTGGTAGTGTTTGTCCATCAATGGTACATATGATGGAATCAGTACAATATTTCACTTGATGGCACTCTTTTGATGGCGGGAACCCAACGTTTCAAGTTTCAAAATAGATTCATCATCTCAACTCTCAACACTCAACTATCGACACCAAAACGCTACTACTTCTACAAACGTTACTCCACCCGCTGCCGCAGAAGCCACAACAAAAATGACATTTGAAAAGGTGGGAGTAGCTAAAAATGTTAGCGCTGGAAGTGGTGGTGTGAGTGGCAAAGCTGGTCCTTTCTGTATGTGTCCTCTGTTAATTCTACAGGCCCAGAGGAATCTCCATTAAATCTGAAAAGTTAGCGCAAATTATTAACATCTCAATCTCCTCTAGTAATCTAATCAAAAGATAAGTTCAACCCTCTTTGTTAGCTTTGTAGAGCACAAGGATAGAAGTAACAATATTGTATTGATTTTGGTGATAATGTTGTTCCAATTTAAACAAATAACAGTACTGATCTGGGCATACTGATACCTCAAGGTAAGTGGTTTGATACTGGGCCAAGTTCTTGTCAAACTAATTCACCATACTCTTGTGAGTTGCATACTAACAACATGCTCCGAATATCTCTACCATCCCAAGCCACCAACGATCCAACTACTAACAACTCCACTTTCCGGCATGCACAACAGAAGACATCAGCACATGACATGAGAGAGCAATAAACTATGGCATGCTACTAACAAATACCAACGCATGCTCTAGATAATGAGAAAACGAGCTCCGGTCTGTCTCTCACTCTCACAGCCCTGACTGATGACATCTTTTGTAATCAAGGTTTTGGTCTACTGCAAAAAGAACGCCTTATTTCCTATCCACAATCAATCATCGTGAAGTTATGAACACCTCACGGGGACGAGTAGAACATCGCCATGGGGCGACACGCATGACACGCATGGTTAACATTGGTATGCAACCCCATTCTCTTCCCTTGATGAGAGATGCCATAAGTAGCCATTTTCTCAAACTAATATCACACTTACCATATAATATTACTGGGCAATTTCATCTCCAATAGGATGAAACAAAGGATTAAAAAAGGGCAAGAGAAGCATAGGAATCGTGATCAAAGGAACAAGCAGTCGCAAAATAATGCAAGGTGACATTCAAATCAAGTGACGTCTGACAGCCCTCTGATGCAAACCTTGCTCTCGTCTACAACTGGGAAGACGACAAACGAACATTGTAAACGTCATCATCATCGGTTACAAGATCCGACCAAAGAAATTGTCACCACCACCAAGAAGAGCAAAGATCCAACCGAAGAGATCAACACGAAAGATGCAGACGATGATGGTTCTCATCCTCGTCATTGTAGTCAGCGTTGTAATTCCAACGACAGTGAGAGCAGCAGTACTCCTAGCAAGAATGGCGATGATGACGAGAAGTACCGCAAGTGATTGTTGTTGAGCGTGGCCTGATCCCAAAACACGCAAAGCACAACCACGACCACCACCACGTCCACCACCGCGGACAATAGCTACGTATTATCTGATAAGATGAGCAATGCTGCATTCTCCGGAATCATCAACAAGGACGAGGCAACCGATGATTTTGACGACGATGACAACAACGACAACAACGACGAGTCTACTACTAGCAAGGATGCGGTGGTGGTGGTGGTGGATACTCGGACGCGTACCACGGACATGACAAATGAGGGATTGACGCTCTCGAAATTCGCACCAGCCGCCATGACAACCACGACAAAGAAGAAATGGCAAGAGAGGCTGGCGTGCGGATTGATGCGATCTGCATGCGGTACTTCATCCTCCAATAGCGGCTACCACAACAACAACGAAAATGAGGACTGCGATAGTTATGGAGATTGCAACGACGATAATAACTCGTTCACGGTGGAGAATGATCCAGCCACATATTTTCCCAAGGAGCTATTGAATGTCCAGGCGACTACTTTGCATTGGTCAGAGGGTTACATATCATTATTCGAAGATTTGGAAGAGGAGGATAGCGATGATGATTCTGATTTTAGTAGGTGATGATGATGATCAGGACAAGCTTGGGTGTGAGGTGTGAATGTTCCTGTAATGTAAATAAAAGAATGTGATGTGTAAACTATACAAAATGTGCAATGCATTATTGACACATGCATCATTCCAATTAGTGCTCATTCTTGTGAAATGGAAAGTAATGCATCATCACTGGCTTATGCAATAATACATTCACATGCATATTTTTGACGCCAATTTTCTGCAATTTCACCCAGACAAAGAGTATTCTATCCAACACGAGCAGAAAAACACTTTTAGTGGTATAGATTGTAAGTGGGCACCCTACATGACCTAAGGTGGAGAATCATCAACCTGCTATTCCTGTTACTTATTCTTATGCATTGACTTTTTAGTACTATTTGTCTACCACTAGATTCCATGTATGTAGAATCTTTGCCATACAACCATCCATGTTGGACTGGAGGCGGGAAGACTTGCACAATATGTCTTCATCTGCATCTGCTGCATATGAAATGTACATAAATCTATTTATTCATATTTTACTATGTATAACACAAAATCAACATAAATCTGTGACAATACGGGACATGTGTGACATTGAGGCCTACCATTCTCTTGTGGTGTCATCATCACAGGAGGTGAGGACAAAAATTTACCCAGTTGCTCATCTTGAGCAAAGATTATGTCCTACCACAAGTACTGACTGGCAAGGGGGGACCCTTGAACATTTCATTTTGTCAATTTTGAAAATCAAGTAGCCCAGCATGACCAGCTACTCCTCCTCTCTATGTTTCTACCATAGTTGGCTTCAAATACTCACAAGGAGAGCAGCAATGGATGAACATTTCAACAGTTACTCATCTCAAGCGGACCCTATATTGCCAAAGATAGCTTCAAATCAAACTGTTGAGCGACTCCTGAAAAGCCAGGCACCACTGCAAGGGTACCCCACATAGATATTTTACTTTTTACTATTCGATTGAAAACTAGTACAGTAATAGGAGATCCACCTCCTCTCTCTGCTACTGCCATCATCAGCCTCTCATTCCCACCAGGAGAGGAGCAATGATCAAACATTTGAGAATAAGCTCAACTCAAGCGTACCCTACATTGTCAACAATGCCTTGAAATCGTCTTGCTGAGCAACTGGTGAAAAGCCAGGGAAGAGACAACAAGAAGAAGACAATGCAAAAAAGAGAGGACAAAAAAGAAAACCCCATCAACAACTAGACAAGTCAAGAAATCCTAATTGAAAGAGGAGAACAAAACAGAAAGGATGGCTATTAATAGAAAAAGAGCGATAGTATAATGCAACATTGTCAAAAGACGTTACCATAAGACCAACAGAGTTTGGGCTAACACCCTCACTGAAACTCACCAATGACTTGAAGATATCAATGCCTTCACTGCATATCATTCAATGCAAATGCCCCATTATTTCATCTCATTAGTCCCCCAGATACAAACCATAATCAAGATAAAGGCATTCTGTGTTTTCCCATATGATACATAGTAGCAGAGCAAACTACACAGTTGACTTCTATCATATCTTTTGAAAGTCATACTATTTATGATGTCATTATATTGTAAATGAATGAAACACAATCAAGTGGACTGAATTTGTTTGTAAAGCACACTACTCTGGTTGAATCACTGAACATGACTAAACCAAATCCAGGGTTCTCTTCAAGCTGTTGAGGGTGCAATTTCATTGCCATGAATCCTCATTGTTATTTTATCTATTCTAATTGAGAGTGGACTAGAACAGTTGTAGAACCCTTGACCAAATGAAATTTCAGCCTTCACTACTTAAATATTGTAGATATTGGTAGATTATCTTGAGACACCTGTTGAGACTGGTTTGGGGAGGTTGGTTTAGTCATATATATGTAGACTGTTCTATTAGTGACATTAGTTGCATCATAGACATTATTGATTGTCCCATACATCATTGTATACCAGTCAATTTGAATGTCCCATTGTATCACCTTGCTAGTTTCCTAGGTACAAACCACAATCAAGATCAAGGCATGATGTGTTTTCCCTCATGATATATGGTATCAACTTGACCTAGTTATTGGTAAGTACCCTGGGATGTATACCCGAGGATGGGTATTACCCAACATGGGTACTACCCAGATCAGATCCTGGGTCCTGCGCGTAGCATAACGGATATTGACTCCCGCCATATTCGGCTCCCGCCATATCACGCAATGCGTACGACAGACAGACAAATTCCCATGGGCAATTAGATCCAAGGGAATAAGCAAGATTAGGCAGTCATAAATAATAGACAACGTTAACATGCAAATAACCAACTAAGC
>JAZGVQ010000069.1:0-15465 GCA_037356215.1 Thalassiosira gravida | reverse complement strand
CATTATGCATGAATCCTACCATATAATGATCACACCTTTTATATTCACCCATAATGTAGATAAAAGGGTAAGAAACATATTCATACCTTTAATTTGTAATGTCATACATAAGACCACACAGAAAGATTACAGGGTAATCTCTAAATCTAGACAAATCTGGTCTTCCTTTTTGGGTGCATAATGATGTATATTGTGTGTATAGGTAATATCTTTATGAACGATCCCATCCCAGGCTGGTCATCCCTTATCTATGTACCCATAATGTAGATATAGGGTTGGGGAACATAGTCATGAACTGTGTTTTGTTATACCATACATAAAACCACCCAAAAAGATTACAGGATGATCTCTAAATCTAGATACATCTAACCATTCTCAGTGAGTGATAATAGTGTACATGGGTAATATCCTTATGTACAATCCAACCGCATGATGTTCAGTCCTTGTCTTTGTTCCTGTAATGTAGGTCAAGGGTTGGGAGACATATTTATGATCTTTCATATAACATGCAATACATAACACCACCCAGATAGTTGTAGGGTGATCTCTAAATTCAGACAAATCTAGCCTTCTTCTGTGAGTACATGATGTTAGGTATGGGTGACATCCTCATGCCAAAATAACACTCCAGACTGGTCAGCCCTTGTCTATGTATCCATAGTGTAGATAGAGGGATGGGAAACATATTCATGACCTACTGTTTCTCAGATCATACATAAAACCACCCAGATGATTACAGGGTGATCTCAAAATCCATCCAAATCTAGCCTTCATATGTGGGTACATAATGGTATGTTTGATAATCATTTTTATGCATAAATGCCCCCATATCATGATCATACCTTGTCTATGTATCAATAACATAGAAAAAGGGCTGGGAAATATATTCATCATCTTTTTTCTGAGATCAAACATAAACCCACCCAGAAAGATTGTAAGGTGATCTCTGACTCTAGTCAAATCTAGCTTTTCAATGTGGATACATAATGAAATGTATGGGTGATATCATTATGTATCAATCTAACCATCTACTGGTCTGCCCTTGTCTATGTACATACTTTGTAGATGAAGGGTTGAGAAACATATCCATGACCTCTGTTTTACCATGCCAAACATAAAACCACCCAGATGGTAAAAGTGTGATCTGAATACCCCTGACAACTCTGAATTACCTCTGTAGGCAAATAATGGAGTGTATTGATGACATCTTTGTGCATAAATATTACCCCAGACTGGTCATCCCTTGTCTATGTACCCATTCTGTAGATGGGGGACAGGAAATACATAAATTTTCTCAGGTCAAACACAAAACCACCTGGAAAAATTTAGAATCATCATTAAAACCAGTGGAATCAAGTCTTTCTGTATGGGTACATTGTACTATATATGGGTGATATCCTTATGCATAAATCCTACCACAGGATGATCCAATTGATGATTAGATCTTTTTGTCTATCCATGATATAGATGGAGGGTTGTGAAACACATTCATGACCTTTAATTTGTTATATCATACATAAAACCACCCAGATGACTCCAAGGTGATCTCAAATTTGTGACAAATCTGGCCTTCATCTGTGGATGCATAATGGTGTATATGGATGACATTCTTTATGTATAAATTACACCTCAGACTGGTCAGTCATTGGCAATGCACCCATAATGTAGAATGAGGGGTGGGAAATATATTCATGACCTCTATCTTCTCAGATCAAACATTAAACTACCAATGAATATTGCAGGATGATCTCAAAATTCAGTTGCATCTAGCATTCCTTTTTGGGTACATAATGATATGTATGGGTGGCATCTATATACAGAAATACCACCCTAGTCCGATCAGCCCTTGTCTAAGAACCCATAATTTAGATAAAGGAGTGGGAAACACATTCATTATCTTTGTTGGCTCAGATTAAACATAAACCTATCCAGAAGATTGCAGGGAAACTACAAAATCCAGTTGAATCTGGCCTTCCGTTTGTGGGTGCATAATGGTGTATATGGGTGACATCCTTATGTGTAATATAACCATATGCTAGTCTGCCATTATCTGTGCACTCATAAAGTTGACTGAGGGGTGGGTGAAATGATAAGGATCTATGTTTCTTCATGCAATACATGAAACCACCTAGATGATTACAGGGTCATCTCTAAATCCAGGAAAATCATGCCTTCAAATGTGGGTATATAAGGATATGTATGGGCAATATATTTATGTATTTATATCACTCCAGACTTGTTAGCCATTGTGTATATACCCACAATTTAATTAAAGGGGTGGGAAATATATTCATGACCTATAGTTTCTCAGATCATACATAAAATCAACCAAAACGGTTGCAGGGGGATATCAACATCCAGACAAATCTAGCTTTCCTTTATGAGTGTATAAGGGTGTGTATGGGTTATATCATCATGTATAAATACCACCATCTCATTATCATACCTTATCTATGCACCCATAATGTAGATGGAGGGGTGAGAAATATATTCATGACATATGCTTCCTTATGTCATACATAAAACAATATAGAAGATTACACAGTGATCTGGAAATACAGACAAATCTAGCCTTCCTCTGTGGGTGTATAATGGAGTGTATTAATGTCATCCTCATGTATAAATGTCACCCAAGGCTGATCAGTCCTTTTCCATGCACCCATGATGTAGAAGAAGGGGTGGAAAACATATTCATGACCACTATTTTCTCACATCATACATGAAAACACCCAGAAGATCACAGGGTGACCAACAAATCCAAACAAATCTAGCATTCCTGTGTGGGTACATAATGATTTGTATGGACAACATCCTTATGAATCAATTCCACCCCAGACTGACCAGCCTTTCTATATGAACCCATAATGTAGATGAAGGGATGAGCAACAAATGTGTAAACTCATTTGAGGTGTGTCATACATAAAAGTACCTAGCATAGTAATCTCAAATCCAGATAAATCTGGCCTTCCTCTATGGTTGTACACTGGTGTGTAAGAGTGACCTTTTTATGCATAAATCCTAACATGTAGTAATTAGACCTTAGTTATACAGCCCTGATGTAGATGGAGGGTTGGGAAATATATTCATGACCTCTGTTTTGTCATACCATACATAAAACTACCCAGAAAGATTGCAGGATGATCTCACAATCCAAACAAATCTAGCATTCCTGTGTGGTCATATAGTGGTGTATATAGGTATCATCCTTATGTATAAATATCACACAATCATTCACCTATGATGTAGGTAGAGGGGTGGGATACATATCCGTGGTCTTTAGTTTCTCAGATCAAACAAAAACATCCAGAAAGATTACAAGATGATCTAAAAATCCAGTCAAATCCAGCATTCATGTGGGGGTACACAATGGTATGTATGTGTGATATCCTTATGAACCAACCCAACCCCAGGCTGGTCAGCCATTGTCTATGTACCCATCATTTAGATGTAGGGGCAATGAGCATATGTATAAACTAAGTTTTGCCATGCTATATGTAAAACAATCTAGAAGATTGTAAGATGATCACAAAATCCAGTTGAATCTAATCTTGCTGTGGGGATACATACTAGTTTGTGTGGGTGATGTCCATATGTATAAATCCAACCATATGATTGTGAGCCCTTGTATATGCACCCATAATATAGATGGAGGGATGGGAGGGATATTCACAACCTATGTTTCTTCATGCTATATATTAAACCACATAGATGATTACAGGATGATCTTAAATCCTGACAAATCTAGCCTTCCTGTATGGGTGTATAAAGGTGCATAAGGAGAAAAGCATCATATATAGATACTATAGTAGGCTGGTCAGTCATTGATTATACACCTATACATTAGATGTAGAGCTGAGAAATATATCCATGACCTATATTTTCTAAGATCCAACATAAGATCACCCAATATATTATATAATGATCTAAAAATCCAGGAAAATCTAGCTTGGGACAAGATAATGTTGTGTATGGGTGATATCCTTATATATACATCCAACTACATGCTGGTCAGACCTTTTCTGTGTACATATTATGAAAATACCTTGATTTGATGTATAAGACACTTATTCTAAGTTGCAGCAAAGTTGGATTATTGAATACCCAGATACTCACAATGCTCCTTTTATTGGAATCTTACCATATTTTCTATATAATTTATGAACTATGCTTGGTGTTGATAGCTTTTGGTTGCATTTTTGGATAGCTCTCATCATTCTGAACACATATCATTAAAGTGAATTTATAATGCCAGGCAGAAGCAGGTGTCAATATGACAAAATGGGGACTCACCCCACATTCATCCTGTCACATCAAAATTTGTCCCAAATGTTGCTAAAAATAAGTTGATGGAGTGATTGAATCCACAAGAAAGTCATACTCACATTGATGAAATGCATTTTGATAACAATGACTAGGGGGCTGATGTTAGTTTCAGATACTGTGTGGAATTGCAGCAGAGTCTTTAAGTTACAAGCTCATTGACAATCTGATTCCAACTATCCAGCTAATACAAATGATAGGAGAAGTATATCAGAACAAAGAGTATACTTGAACAAATCTTCTATGGTCATGATAAGTGAAACATAATATGTGATACTGTGGTGGAAACAGTGGGTACTGGGGGAGTCATATTAGCTCAAGACATATTGTATATCTATCATACTCTCACATTGGTCCACTTATGAGTAGAATTACTGGTGATACTTGAGATGGACAGCCAAGGAGCAGTCAATCTGGTGAGCAACCGGAGTATCAGTGGTCAAACTCAACATGTAGAGATGTGTGATCATTTCTGAAGGGAATTGAAAGATTGTGGCTTGTTTGTTATCCAAGGCATATGCTAGGTGTAGAGAATGATGGAGACATCTTTACCAATATCACAATGGCAGAAATATATGAGATATATATTTGTAAGTTTGTCTGAGATTACAAATACTTAGCTCCCAAGCCTTGAACAGGGAGGGTATTAGAGCCTGACTTTTATTCATGCATCAAGTCACATAGCTCATACGTGATTCATGATCATGGAGTTGTGATTAGTATATTGTGCCAGAATCAATATGATTTGTTATATTCAAATATCATGAGGTGTGATTGTTTTTCAAGAGGCATGTGGTTTTAACCTAAGAAGAATAACTTAAGAAGAGAAATTATGAAGAGGAATTTATTGATCAAAGTTACAATATTTTGAGACTTCTAATACTTGTACCCATGACACCTTCACTTCAACTCAATCTTCTATTTATTACCATGCTAAAACCTCCTACTACAGCCACATTCAGCCTCATATTTACAACTATCACCATCATTCATTTACACACCAATCATTATCATGTTGTCACAGTCATCAATGTAATTCCAACTAACAATATATACAATAACATGGTCATATCTCCATACATTGGTACTGATCTTCCTGTAAGTGTAGTTCTATCACCATCATTATATTGCACATCACCTTCAATAATGTCATATCCTGTCATCATCTTGAATGGCACTCTTCCACATCATGTGATTAGTGCATTTTGTGCCATAGCAATCATTGTGTACATTTTTTATCTTCCATGGATCATCCTGAGAATGCAACTTTTGAGCAACCTACCATACCAGCTATCATGATCTGTCCTGTTACCAGTAATGTGTTTCCCATAGTCATCTATCTTGGTTTCATATTTTAATACTCCCTTGGTCAATGATATGGTCACATCATTGTCAATGAAAAAACACAAGACTGATCTTTCAATAGATAAGGCCACTAGCCCAACTTCATTTGACAATTCTGACTCATAATCACTCCCTGACAATGTTGATACTTCCCTACTGTGTGTTCATTTGAATGTTTATCTATTGTTGCGTCAAATTCAGTTTCTGGATACTTTCTACTGGTAGTCAAACAATCCAAGTCAGATCAAGAGGCTGATATAGCCCAAGTTCTGGAGCAAATAAAGGTGTTGAAGTTGATTACACTGACATCACTAGTATTCAAGCTGATCTGACAAAATAAATCCAGGATAACAAGGACTTGGTATCAGTACAAAATACTCATAATCTTAGTAAATAGGTCAACTGGCCAAAACTATGGATCCTTGTCAAGTATTACTTGCACAAAGACATATACAGTCTCTGGACATTGGGTGTGAGCTTGGTCTCATGATCAATTGTGGCATACACAATAACTCTGTTACCTCATCTTCAGTTGACAATATGTTGATTGATATGCTCTATGGTAATGAGCAAGCTCTGTTTGAACACAAATAGATAAATGATCCAAAAGAGCTTTAAAAAGTTAATAGTCTCCAAAAACTATTTGCCCTTAAGAGCCAAGTAACAAATGTCATCAAACTGTGCATATTGTTTCAAGGTTACATCAAGGCGCTCAGACTCCTGTGTATTTTGAGTCTGGCTTGGGTACACTATTTGAAATATTAAAAGATTTAAAAACTCACAATATTCATTTAAATCATACCAGTGCTCCACAGTATTGCTGCCAAGTATCACACCATTGTCGTGGAATTATGTGGTGGCTGCATGTTGTTTGAAATGTCTAGTCTCCCCAAGGTCATCAAATGATGTACCTTTTACATGAGCAATACAGGTAAAGTCAACAATCTGAGTGCTTGAAACTTCCAAAGGTAACAGCTCAGCAGAAGCATTATCATTTGAGCAAGGTGACAAATGGGTGGAAATGGCTGAATTTGGCCAAACTAGTAGCAACAAAGGCTTCATCTTCTCCTGATCTTGGCTGATAAATGGAGATAGACCATGAATTAAGTAATATAATACATGGAACAAATTATGTATAGCTCAATTTTACTACCACCAGCATGAGTTGTGGAAAACTAAATACAGTTGGGCAAGAATGATCCATGCAATTTCTGTAGGGGGTGCAGCCTAGTTTTTCATTCTTGGTCCAGAAACAGAGTCAAAACCCAATTAAAGCATCAAAAGCAGATGAAATATAGTGTATTAAGCTTCAGTTTCTGTTACTAATCCATTTACTGTGGATTGCTCATTGTATATAATTGTAAACCTTATGTAATGTCATTATTGTAGAGGCTCTATAGGAATATGTACAAGTACAATCGTACATCTTATGATTAAAGTATGAAATTGTACATATTAGTACTAAATTGTAACAACAATGATCTGTCTTTTGGCTTTGCCAGTGACCATTCACCAACCCCAAGTATCATTTAGTGCTCTCAGACCTTTTGTTTAGGGTCTATGCAGTAGGCTTTTGAACATGGACAAATTGTATCCTACCAACACTCCAACTTTGACACATAGGAAGACAAGGTGTATTATTGTACATCATAAGTTTTCATAGGGGGGTATGGTCAGTATGGTAACTTAGTACTCTTAGGTGCTAAGAGTATCGTTTACAAACTATGTTCGTATTATCTATTGCTCGCTTCGATATAAAGAATCACACTCGCTCTTGAACCTCATCTATTTTCTATCTCGGGTATCCAGTGCTTTTCTACTAATCTCCTCCACTTTAGGATAAGAAAATGACATGTGTCGTACTCATTAAATACCATATCGAGCGGGTACGAAGTTTCATGGCGTGTTTTTAATTTCCCTACTTCCACAGTCTGTGGGACTTCGTTTCCCCGCCTACTCCCAACAGTTTCCACTTTGGCAGCAATATCCGCAGTATGGCGCACTTGTTCCACAGTAGCCCCACTGGCTGCAACACCCACCATTTGGGCAGGGGTTTGTTGCAGAGCATTGATTCGAATGCATGCTACAGTTCTGGTTTGGAGTAGTTGAGCTAGTACTTGTAGTTGTAGTTGTGATAGTTGCCCCCGTATTGGCAGTGGTGGTTGACGTGGTGGTTGCAATCTTTATCGGACTATTTGTGGGCGAAGCAGAGGGTGATGTGGTAGGCTGCGCAATGTTATGATTTGGGTTCAGACAGATCAATTTGTGTCAGCAGAGTGTCAACATGCAAATCGCCATAGGCCAGTTGGAAAGAATGTCAGTGTAGTCTGGAGCTATTTCTTACCTTGTTCGTCTGTTTTGTCGAGGGCAATTTGCTGGGACTAGGTGTAGGCGAGATGGTGGGCGAGTATATCCCAATGGGAGCCTTTGAGTTTGTGGGGTTATAAGTGGGAGACGGTGAACCTCCAACAGAGCATCCGGCAGTAAGACGAACTTCGCCAACCACGCTATCGGACCATGATCCATTGTTATCATGACTGGCGACCCAAAAGAAAGCACCCCCGTTACACATGAACTCTCCATCATTATGCGCCTTGAGAGTTGACATAACCTGAACAGCTGCATCGGATGAAACATTCGATGTGGTGCCAGAGCAATCGGAAATGCAGAAACCAAAGACAACCTGTGAAAACGGAAGAGAAAATTTGTTAGTTATCTGTTGCTATTCTATATCGTGACAAAATATATTGAAGCTTGTCTCACCTTATGGGGTTCTTGATCAAATAAATCGTTTGCTAGAGATGAAAACATCACAGCTGCGCTTGTTGCCCCTGCGCCGGTGCCATCAACTCCATCAACGCCTGGACGAGTTACGCCATTATAAAACTGTGGCATGATATAGCTCAAATCATTCTTTAAATTCTTCAAAATCATGAAGTATCGAGAATGAAATCCATTGGTTGGCACCAAATCACTATCCATTGGAGCATGAGTGATTTCGTAACGTCCACGATTGTACTCATTAGTAACTTGAAGAGCATCCAATTTAACTCTGAGCTTGGAGGTCAGCGTATCCAAAAAGGTCTGCGCCTTCTCGTCCGAATATAGATTAGTGCGTTGGGAACATCGACCAGCTTGCGTGCCTGCGACATCGTAACAGTACTCGTAGTCGATATCGATTCCATCGAAGTTTTGATTGTCGATGATGTTTGTAAGATCAGTGGAGAGCTGGTCTTCTTTTCCAAAACAATAATCCCAGCAGTTATTTGTGTCGCCTATATGCGGTATGAGCAACTTCGTGAGAGGAATGATGTTTATCTCAGATCAAAGATGAAGGAGAGCGAGCACTGAACTTACCAGACCAAGAACCTCCCATGCCAGCCCCACCAAAAGATAGGATCACTTTTTTCCCTTTTGCTCTCCAGCTATCCACTAGGTCCTGTCGATTCTGATTTTCGCAAATTGGCACGGTACTGGCGATATTACACTGGTCGTCGCAGACGTTTTGATTTTGATTCCAAGTGTATGATACGGCAAATGCAATAACCACGTGGGAGTACGCATCCACTTGCTGGTCGGTGGGGCAAGATTGCCAATTCCCGGCGTACGCAATGAGACGGGAATCTTCACCATGATCGGCACTGTAGTTAAATCCTGATGTCGGAGGCCTAGGGGTAGTAGGTGGCGTAGGTGGAGTAGGTGGCGTAGGCGCTGGGGACGAAGGTGATGGGCCGTTCCTGTTCCAACAATTTCCACTTTGACAACAATCTCCGCAGTAGTCCTTGCTTACTCCGCAGTAACCCCACTGACTGCAGCACATTCCGGCGTCGCAGGGGTTAGTGGCAGAGCATTGATTCGAAACGGCTGCACAGTTTGGATTAGGAGCGTTTGTGCTCGCGGTTGTAGTCACTGCGGTGGAGGAGGAGGTTGTGGTAGTTTCAACAGGAGATGCAGTAGCGTCGACAGGGGTTGGTGCCTTACTAGGCGACTGAATGGGATTATTCGTTGGCGACGCTGTGGTTGGTGGACTGGGTGGACGCGACGTGCCGCAATCACCTGCAATCCTTATTTCGACTTCAGCGCAATTCCAAAACTGAAAACGGACAAAAGTTGAGGTTTGTTACATCACATGCATCGAAATGCAAAGATAACAATTGTCATTCAACTCACTTGTTCGGGGAGGCCCCTACCGTCAGGAGCAACATACGTGCAAGTTCCAACTTCGGGGTCAAACCCAGGAGGGAAATCATATGTATCGTAGCCATCAACAGCGCTAGAATAGTAAATGAATGCAACAAATGAGAATGAACACACAGATCAAATGTGGATAGATTGAAAACCTGTCCCGCTGCATGCATGCTCACCAGCTATTCGCTGTCACGTAGTACCATTGAATAAGGATCAATTCTCCTTGAAGACCATCGGGCAACTTGTACTGATGATGGTACTTGTAAGCTCCATTCCCTTCTTTCAGGGTCGCCGATGCAAGAGGAATGTAGGCTGTAAAAAGTAAAGTACAAAATAGATATCGAGATAGTCAGGCGTTTGTATCGTGGGGTGTCATGCGATATAAAAGACCGTGTGGGTATGGGATGCATCAAAGATGGATGCTATCTTACCTCTCTCGGGATACAACGGATCGGGATGTGCTCCATACAACATATCCTTCACAAATGTCAACTTGTTATCGTCAAAACAAGCTTGAGTCGGAACTTCGCCAGGAGCTACGGGGCAAGCTTTCACCTCAAAGTGCCCCTTGTGGTGCGCCGTGAGGACACTCTCGACGTCAATCACGGCCCCCTCTTCATAACACTCTTGAATAACCGGAGATAGGATCCCTTCTCCAACAGCATTGGGAGGGTAATCGTAGTTATGGTCACCAACTTTTCCGCATTGGGCCTCGGTGCCGCCAATATTTAAGCAATGGGGACTGGATATTGAAAAGCGGCAGCATTGTGATTAGTCACATTTTGAAAGAAGTAGAATAAAATAATAAATCCTGTTGTGCAATGCAATTTCGACTTCTTACCAATTCTCAGGGGCTGGATCTTCAGTCGTACTATCATTGGAAAAAGCAGTAAAAGTTTCTTATGAGTATGCCAAATGAGCATGGGGAAATCGCATGTGACGAAACAATGTACCAGCTGCACTATTTACTCAGAATCATGGAATCAGATGAAATTTGGAATCTTACCCGCCATACCATTTTGGATCGATGCTCGCAACGTAGTTCCTGGAACGAGGTGTTTTGAGGTATCCGTGGGCATCAACTCCGCGATGAGCAAGATTGGCAGCTAGAATCGCAGCAATGAAGTTGGTGTTCAAGAAACGATTCATCTTTTTGTGGATATGTTTTGTATGTTTTTCCTTGGATGATGATTTATGACCGTCTGGTTTGTGGCGCAGATGATTGTGGAGGTACAGTTGTTGAAGCGATAGATGATGTATTCGTCTACCAATTCTTGAAGTTATGAACATGTGGTCACAATCTTTCTCTAGATACTACGCCAACTGTTACATCGAGTACTACCATGGATACTGTTGCATACCTACTATCTCTACAATACATGCTGTTGCAGGTTGCAGCGCTGGAAAACGGGAGTGATGTCATTTTGCCACGAGCGAGAGGGCAGGTTGTTTTTACGATTTGCTGTACGATTTGCATCAATTTAATGTGGTAGATAATTACGCAGGGTATTACATCATACGCAGCTATCACGCCAAACGTTCCATCAGAGATGATGTTGTATATCTACTATCTCTACAACAGATGCTGTCGCAGGTTGCATCACTCTAGGAACCGGGAGTGATGTCATTTTGCCACGAGCGAGAGGTAGGGCAGGTTATTCGTACGATTTGCTGTACGATTTGCATGCGCAATTTATCGTAATGTGGCACTTAAAAAAAGTAGATAACTCCACGCAGGGTATTATCGGTTTTACATACGCAGCTATTTTAGTACAGATATCCCTAGGTACGACGGACCTTTTCGAAGACACGTCATGGTCAGTTTTTAGAGCATATCGATCATATATACGCATGTACGTATGTCTCTACTTACGCTGCGCTGCATCTACTCTAAAGATAACCATTTAGATGATCACTTCCTTCTTCCATCTACCTTATAGGGCATCATACTCACTATTATGTGTAGTAGTGGCATATTGATCGCTGGTACTATGGTAGGTTATGACATCTCAATGCATAAATCTGCATTTGACAGCTTCGCTGCTGTCGATTAAGCAACAATCTTTGACAATTCAAACATAATGAGCCAAAATTCCTCCTACATCAACCACATTGATATCCACCTGCACTGGCAACCAAATTGACTCTGCCACATTGGATTTATTCTGTTGTTCAATTGTCTGACAACCTTCATTGACTCCATATTTTCAAATTTATTCCACCATTCAATTTTAGACAACAGCCACCCGTGCAATGAAAGAGTTTTGGACATGTGTGCATTGATATGCTTCTGCCTCTACCACAGATACCATGACAGATTGGATCATATTGTGCCATTTATGAGCTTGCATATGTTTTTCAGTGGAAGATACATTAGGCACTTGATTATACTCTGCCTCTCAACAAAACTGCCTTTGTGAACATCCACAACTAAATGATTGCATGTTGGTACTCCTTCACCCTTCAATTCATTCCTCTGATCACATTCAAATATATTTTAGGAGCATCAAGTTTATCCATTTTTCTGTCAGATATCCTCTCAACTCCATTTTTCAATGTCCTCCAAGATTCAGGATGGCTTTGGCAATAACAATGATCTATGGGAGAATCATCACCCAAATGGGCCCACCCCAAATGAATATTTTGCTGCAGCAACCAGGAAAAGAAATAAAGACCCACTTGGACATATTCTCCCAAGTGGGTCCATTATAATGCATAATTTAACCACAGTGGGAGAAAATTACCACCCAGGGTCAACACTACTACTAATGTTTGGGATATCTGACATAAAGCAGGACCAAAAAGTTAAGACCTTTATTTGTAAATTCACCCTATCCAGATATTGTGATAAGCATAGTCTCAGCACTTGAGATACTTTGCTACATGAGATACCCAGGGTCAACACTACTTCTGCTGTTTGGGATATCCAACATAAAATAGGACCAAAAAGTTAGGACCTTTATTTATAAATTCACTCTATCCAGATCTCACCCATATCTCAAGGTGGACAGGAAATTGCCTATTTGCCTCTAGGTACTAAGTATAATGTAGCTGCCATTATCACCATAAGGTATGGTATTTTAGCTCATTGGTACCCCCTCAAGTATCAAAAAATTGTGAGCTCTTCATGAGACAGCTTCAACTACCAGGAATTATCCCCCACAAGAGATATGGTATCAATTGTCACTCCCACTTTATCATAGATATAATGCTGACAACAATGTACAGTTTGAATACTGCCTATTCAGACATGGCTATTGTATCTAAATCTCACCACATTTTTGCCTGTCACCACTGCTGGGAAGTTCCAAATCTACGCAAGAATTGTAAAAATATCTAGATAAGTTTTCTTGTTTCTCTTGTACAGTCACATATCAATCAATCCCACCAAACATAGGACTCTATAGCAATCAAAAAATGCTGTATTTTATTCAAGTAGGTGTGATAAAAATTCATAAAGAGCACCCTATAAATTCATGCCTCAAATTGACCTGATATTCTCTCTGTATTCTTTTATTGAAAATATCTTGTAGCCATTGTCCCCTGAGGCTATAAAGTAAATATGTTGATTAGCAACAATTCTTTCAATAGCCATTTATATATACAGTCAATCGCCTTACATAATGTATCATGTAACTGCTTCAGGGCCTCAAATACAATGTGGCAGTACAATTTCTCCATGTAACAATAACATGTAGTGAGTAGATAGTCTTGCCATATTCAGGGTGGCACCAGAAGGAATGTGGTTCAGATCATAGATCATACAAAGACCCTTCTACCAGATGGTATATACTGTGGTATTGCCTACCATCCACTGGACAGTAAATATATTGATATGTACCGTCCATGTATGTGCAGTATTTATTTCCTGGGCTGGGCCATACCCTCACCCTGCATGCTTGGTAACTTTACCAATAAAAACTATATAGTCCTGAAGGGGTTGATTGGAAGCCCACAGGGGTCTGTCATGATTTTAGCAAGGCGCTAGCTCATGCCCTGTGGACAGAAGAGATACTTGTAGATGGACAAGCTTAGGTTGCCCTATGGGGCATTCTAGGAGACAGAAAAAGACAGGTAGGCAGAGATATTTGAAATTTTGGAGCTCTAAATCTTGTACCAAAAAGCAAAGTGCCAAGAGTTTTGATAGTTATGACAACCATTCAGCCAATGAAGATGGATACAAGTGGTAGGCATTATGGAAGGTTGAATTTTCAAGGATATAAACAGATTGATGGAATGCATTACATGGCTGAATCAATTACAGTGCCAGTTATAAATCCAACCTTGGTATACATTTTATTGACTGTGATAGTTGTGAAACCAAATTCAATTGAGTAATCATTGATGTCAAAGGAGAATTTTTACAAAGGAAGTTTGGTGATGGTGAAGAGCTGTTCGTTTGTATACCAAATTGATTCAAAGAGTACTTTGATAATTGCCAACTGTCAATGCTTAACATTCTTATCTATGGAATCAAGCATACATCTTAATGTTTCAATGTGGCTCCAACAAAAGCTGTGACAGAGAGGACATACCAGGTATCCAAAGTAGATCCTTACATCAACTACACTTGAACAAATGGGCAATTTGTAGTGATACTGTCATGGGTTGATGGTATACTGACTCTTGGAATCCCACAGGATGTGGCTCAGATAAAGCTGAATATTGCAATACTTCATTTGCTTTCAAGGGCAAACGCAAGCTGAAATATTACAGGGACAACTAGATGGATATCAAGAGACCAAACAATGGACTTTTAGGACCAACTTCATGTAACCTGTGCTGATTCAAAAGCTTACAGATAATTTTAACCTGCCACTAAGAAGGGTACCAACAATACCCACAGTGACAGAGCAAGTCTTGATGAGAGGTGATGGAGGTGGAATTCTTTACAATCTTGTTTTATAAGGTGTTGGTCCATGTATGTTCATGATGCAATGCTTGATGCCTAGAATCTATAATACAACACAAGGACTATCCCAACAAATATCTGTACCAAGGTTAGTACACAAGTATTAGGTGGGTTATAGGGTGACAAGAATAGTTAATCAGGGTACACTGTGGTGGTGTTTAATGTGGATGAACTTACTTATATCAATCTTTGTTGACAAATGCCTCATGATGTGTTTTATGCTCCTCCAGCTCAAGCTGCTCATATTTCAAGCACCAAATATACTTGTTTGTCTCTATCTATTTAGATAGTCATGCCATGTTGGTATTTCCATACTTCTAGAAATGTAAAATTAACCTGGATCATCATGCTATTTGGTTGATTGTAGTGGAATTGTAATAAAATACTTTGACAATGTCCAAAATTAAGTTCAGTTTATTTATCACCAAGATTTTGCTGACAGCTCATCCCATTCATGTTACATTCATATGAATGTAAGAATCTGTTTTTTAGGCAAATACTGTTGTTACATCACATGCTGACTATATTTAGCATACTCTTTCAAATATTTCATTCTGTTATATGGAGATAATTTTACAGGATATTATAAGAGAGGACTCAACCTCACCCATACAATAAGTAAATTTACTGTATCTATGGGTGACACCATTATGCATGAATCCTACCATATAATGATCACACCTTTTATATTCACCCATAAT
>JAZGVQ010000068.1:0-16494 GCA_037356215.1 Thalassiosira gravida | reverse complement strand
CGTGTGCATGTGGCCCTGCTGCACCCCCAATGCAACCAAAGAATCACTATCTTGGCCAATTGGCATTGGTACCTTTTGGTATTGTTCATAATGGGGGTTTCATAGAGTTCACCATCAACACTCCCTGAAACAATAAATTACACAATAGTTTTGAGAAGGTCGTCAGAGAGGGGCGGGCGTTCTTGTCATTTCTATTGATTGGTCAAGTTTTCGATACACATCACATGACTTATTCTTTTGATACGAAGCTGCTCCATGACTGAATCATCTCATACAAAACACTTGGTCTTTTATGTGTTACATCTGTATGGCTCATTATCACCATTAAGAATGCTCTCTAAAGGTTAAATAGAGAGAGAATTTTAATGCTTCATGATGAGAAAGTGACAGAGGTACGTGAAGCAGAAATGTATTTCTCTCTTTTTTTGTTGGTGTAGGTACCAAACAAGCTGTGCCAATCTAACCTCATTGATCCCGCCATTGTCCCGCCAAACACAAATGACACATGTACCATCATCATATTATAGAATAATTGACATTCACAAGCTGAGCACTTTAATACATCGATACAATAATACGACAACCATGCCATCCTCCACATCAGGATCCGACGACGGACGTTCCCGCAGTCCCAAAAAAGAAATAGGCAGCGCCGGTTTAGGAGGACCGGGCTTCCTACGAAAACGAACCTTTGGTCTTAAAAAGTCTACGTTCATCCCCCAAAAGGTCATCGGCATGAGGACATCGAAGAAATCGGGGGGAAAACAACAACAACAACAACAACAACAACCATCTTCGAAGGGAGAACCCCTCCAGCCGATGCCGCCGCAACGAGAGCTCGACAAAATCAACGAGGGCGTCTCGCCACCGCCACCTACGCCGAAGCCGTCGACGTCTCCGTCGACGTCTCCGCCGACGTCAACAACGCCGCAGCCATCGCCCCCGCATCCCTCACCACCGTCGCCAGATGACACGCCACATTCGCCTCCACTGTCGCCACTACTATCGCCGCAATCCCCTCCACCTCCTCCCCCGCCATCACCCCCACCACTACCCAGGACGACGCCACCATCAATGCAGGATCCTCCCCTTTCCCAATTGCAGCCATCAATCTCGAAGGCATCCTCCTTCATCGAGAGCATACCCAATGAGCGCGAGGTGGAAGTCGTGCTCTCGTATAGCGAGAGTGGCACGGGTTCTCCCGAAAAGGAAGCGGACAATGCCTTTTTGAAAGCGTTGAGGGGATCAACTAGCATGGACGAAGAGGAGGAGGAGGAGGGGATAGTACCACCACCACCCGGGACTAGTGCTTTTGGTTCTGGGAAACAACAACCCCCAGCCATGAATAACGATGCCGATGATGCATTTTTGGGGGCTTTGAGAGGGCGAGAGGACGAAATTCGATGGGCCTCTACGATTGGGGAGAATGGCGACGAAGGATCGGTGAAAGCCGGTGCGGTTACTGGCAGAAGCGAAGCCGATAATTCCTTCTTAAGAAATATCCTAGGGGCATCTGGTGAGAACGACGGCAAAGGATCGGGGGATGCCGCATTGACATCCTCTCGTGGCCTCAGCGATGCTGATAATTCCTTTTTGAGGAACTTCCAAGGGGTACCTTCTGAAACAAATAATGGCAGTAAAGCATCGTCGGCTGGTGGGCTTAGCGATGCTGATAATTCCTTTTTGAGAAATATTCAAGGGGCTTCTGGACCAGTTGTCAGCGAAGCATCATCGGCAATTGGGCTAAGCGATGCTGACAATTCCTTTTTGAGAAATATCCAGGGGGCTCCTAAAGCGAATACCAGCCAGGTGTCGACAGCTAGCGATGCCGATAGTTCCTTTTGGAGGTATTCGACTGCCTCCGATGGCCCGAGCGATGCTGATAATTCCTTTTTGAGAAATATCCGAGGGTCTTCTGCATCTAATGTTAGCAAAGCATCTACGGTCTCTGGTGGGCTAAGTGATGCCGATAATTCCTTTTTGAGAAATCTTCAGGGAGCTTCTGGAGAGAATGTCAGTATGGCACCGACAGAGGCCGCTAAGACCTCTGGTGGCCTGAGTGACGCCGATAATTCCTTCTTAAAAAATATTCAAGGCAATTCTGAAGCGAATGTCAGTACAACATCGGCCGCAGCAGNAAGCGAATGTCAGTACAACATCGGCCGCAGCAGTAGCTAGCCAAAGTGAAGAAGATGATTCATTTTTACAAAATTTTCGAGGGGCGTCTGCAGAGGAAATCAACAATGCCCCGGCAGAGGCCACTACGGCTGGTGGCCTAACCGATGCTGATAATTCCTTTTTAAGCAATTTCCATGGGGCTTCTGCGCCGGATGTCAGCAAAACATTGGCAGTCACAACCTCTGGTGTCCTAACTGATGCTGATAAACCCATTTTAAGAAATATTCAGCGGGATTCTGTAGAGAATACTAGAAAAGCATCATCAGCTGGTGTCGTAAGTGATGCCGACAATTCCTTTTTAAGAAATATCCAAGGGATTTCGGGAGAGAATACCAGCAAAGCATCAGCAGCTGGTGGCCTAAGCGATGATGATAATTCATTTTTAAGAAATATCCAAGGGGCTTCTGGAGAGAACACTAGCAAAGCATCATCGGCTGGTGGCCTAAGCGTTGCCGACAATGCTTTTTTACAAAACTTCCATGGGGTGTCTGCTGATCCTTCCTCTACTTCCGCAGATGTCCCTCGGCAAGCACAGCCCCCTCCTCCAAAAGCAGCTGGACTTTCCAGTAACGATGATGACTTCCTGGCCAACATGCGAGGAACACCTCGTGTCGATTCTTCCGAAGATCCTAAAACCGAAGTGTCTAATGCAAACGCGGCCTTTTTGGGAGCCCTGCACGCATCGTCCAATCCAGTGAGTATGCAAGGAGGAAGCAACCGGGCGCAGTACCCTGATGGGTCACTCATACTTCATTCCACATCCACATCCAAAATGAAGAAGAAACGTGTACAAGATCCCAAACAGCATAAGAAACGCGTGGAAGATCCCAAACAGCATAAGAAACAACCAGAGAGCCACGCTGATTCTGATTTCTTAAATGCAGTGCGTGGTTCTCAATTCCCAGACTCAAGTCAAAACTCCGTCGGCGATAGCTATGATTCAGGCACTCTAGTGCTCAACTCCCCTCAAGCTGCAAAGGGAGCTAAACATGACGTTGAAAGTTCGAATTCAGCATTCATGATGTCAGTTCAGACGTCAGCCGAGGATGGCGATACGAACCCAGCATCTGGGGATGCATCTGGCGACGTAAAGGAGGAGCTGGATGAAGACGAGGACGACGAGGACGACGAAGACATGGAAGGACTGAAAATCCCCCCTCAGCCAATTGTGGAAAAGGTCATGTTGCCACGACCCCTATTCTTTGGCCACCGTTTACCGCCGCGTATTATGGAGGAAGCTGTCCATGCGGCTTCAATGTACACGAGAGACTCGTCTACGTCGGAAAATAGAGGAAAGTCTGCACAAGTTCCTGCCGAATCGCCAAACAACGCGGGCACAGCATCATCGGCAGCAGATGATTCGTCTTTTGTCTCAAGGTCGTCACCGTCCTCGGTTCCAAGCTTAACTACAGGAGGGAAGAAATTCCAGTCTTCCGTCGCACCATGCTGCCGTAATCTTGAGGGAGCCCTTGAAGTCTTTGGGTTTGGGATCAATCCTTTTACCGCAGAACTCTATCGAGGGGAAGAAGATAACATGAGCGAAGATCCTGCAAGACCTCATCCGTATGTGTCCATCTATTCTCCAGTTTGGGATGAGTGGGCACGTGCGGCACGGGTGAAATCTAGGAGGAAAAAAGCCAAAGTCAACAGTAAGGCAGATGCGAAGGCAGATGCAGAGGCGCAAGCAAGGTTAGAGGCCGAAGCAAAATCATCCAAGGCACACCAAATTTCTACAGGAAGAAGGCGTATGAAATCAATGAGTTTGAGTTCTGTAGACATGGGTACAACACTTGATATGCTATCTTTTGGTTCTAAAACTGAGCGCTCTCAATTTGACCTTCACCAATCAACGGTTGATACTGTAGACACTGCCGGCTCTTCGATTTCGTCATCTGAAACCCCAAAAACCCTAACAGAGAGCACCGATGATCAATTCTTACGATTTGCCCGCGCTGGATCGGCCGATGGCGTCGGAGAAGCCTTGTCAGAGAGCACCAATGACCAATTCTTACGATTCGCTCGCGCTGGATCAGCCGATGATGCTGGTCCAGCGGATGGCGCTGGAGAAGCCTTGGTAGAGAGCACCAATGATCAATTTTTACGATTCGCCCGTGCTGGATCAGCCGATGGCGCGGGAGAAGCCTTGACAGAGAGCAATAATGATCAATTTTTGCGATTCGCCCGCGCTGGATCAGCCGATGGCGCTGGAGATAGCCTGGCAGAAAGCACTGATGATCAATTTTTACGATTCGCCCGTGCTGGATCAGCCGATGATGCTGGATCAGCTGATGGTGCCGGAGAAGCCTTGACAGAGAGCACCGATGATCAATTCCTACGATTCGCCCGCGCTGGTGCGGCTGGTGGTGCAGCTGACTCTTTTGTCGGAAGCTTGAATCCAACCTTCAATGCTGAAGTGAATGGAAGTGACACCTTTGTCGCATCACAGCCCCCTAAGCAAGCGTTTTCTGTGCCGCCTGTAATGGATAGCAGCACATTTGTCCACGCTGTCAAAAGTTGTGATGATGCATCTGATGACGATTCAATTAAAGCAGACGAGGGACGTAAGGCCGTCGGGAATGACAACATAAGCGCTGCGATAGCAATGTTAGCAGGTGAGGGTGTCGATGACATCGATGGTGACGAAAACCGCGGTATTGGCACTTCCATGTTGTTGGCTGCTGGCGGCGGAGCCAAGTCTGCGAATCATTTTGGCCGCCCATACAGTAATTTTGAGTTAATGAGTGGATGCGTGCCTGAATATGGCTGTGATGATCCTTCATTGCCTCATGAAAGTGATCTCGGTGTTTTCGAGACAAAGGAGGAGGAAAAGCGCAGCCAGGAACGCCGGCGTGAGAAAAACATGATTGAAGAGTTCGCAGTTCCAGGAGTCATGCCCCATGTCACCTGCCCGATTCACTGCTCGGGCGTGGATGACAGTGTCTCTTGGAATTCCCGTGTCACTGAGAGCGATTTAGGAGGCCGAAATACCAGCAACACCATGGTCATCAGTCTTGATGGCAATTCATCCTCCAATCCTGACAAATTACCCAGCGGACAAAATAAATCGCAAATGTATGAAACAAGCAGGTGCGCATGGTGGAATTTGCCTGATAGCTTCGATGGATCATCAAATACAAGCGTCACTGGCGACCGAAACTCTAGTAGCAATCGCCCGACTCCTGTCGCAGAAATATTTCCTGCTCTGGACGACCCGATCCCTTTGGACGTGAAAACCAACCTTTGGCCTCCTCTGAATCTTTTGCGAGAGAATAATATGTCTGGCACTCGATCGCATCCAGCTACATCAACTGCAAGATTTTTGCCCCATCTGTCAGATCGCCCCCCAAGTGTCCGCCACCTACAAATTGACACTACAGCAGTGGGATTTCCCAAGCTTGGGGGAGAGATTGAGCCCATGTTTTGTAAATTGTCAATATACCACTTTGAGATGAGCACAGAGAAATCGGCAAGCCATTCTGGTCGTCGAGATTCAGATTCTGCGACGAGTACATCTTCGTATGCCCCATCCCCGAACATGGAGCGCTGTGGTCAAGTTACGGAGTCTTTACATTTTGATGTTATTCAGGACCCAAAAGTGATTCAAAACTGCAAGCATGCCCTTTGGCCTTATGCAAAGGAGTCTGATTTGAATGTGTTAGGTAACTTTCAAAATGACACACAGACCGAAGGAACGCCGTGTGGAATGTTTCCATTGCCAGCAAATCTTAGCATATCAAGTCTGTATGCTGTCATCATAGTGCATAAAGTCATAGGAGAAAGTGCGGATCTGCAACCGTACTATAAACCTGGTCGTCACGAGTCGCAAATGGATGTGGATCTGGAACGACTTAGAGATTCGGCCAAAACGGCTTGCGACCAAAATGGACATTTCACCACCCCATTTGCTTTTGGTGTTGTGCCGTTAAAACATATAATAGGAGACGAGTCTCCCAAAGTCCCTGTTACTCGAGCAGTGCAAATACCGCTGTTCAAGTTTGATCCAGGACGTGGCCCCCAGTCAATTTTTGATCACATTTTACTCATGCTTCATCCAAGGTAAGCACTGCACTGATTAAGTTGACATTCTTAACCACCATCCCTTTAACCTGATGGCACATTTCCTTGATGCTGAATCGTTTTTGATAGGGCGGAACCAAGAGGTGGTAAACCAGCACCAATGACAAAAGGCCATGCGTTATTGCTGATGCGCTACTTTGGCTATTTGGGTCTGCATTCAATATTGAAGAAGAAAAGCTCTTTGGCCCGTGAACGTTTAGTTGACTTCACAGGAGAACTCCAGGTCAAGTGCAAGAGTGAAAAGGATGCTGAAGGTGGAAATGTCAAGGAAAAACCTCCTGTGTTGGGCGAGACTTACATCCTCCCTCCATGGCAGAATCAATATAAAGTGGAACCTGCGTCGTTTGGCGGTCGTAACGTAACGAAGCCAAAAAGAGATGGGGTAGACGAAAAGGAAGACGTACCTAACAGTTTATACGCGCAAGAGATTGCTGCACTCCCACTTGAACGTCCAGTTCCTGAAAGTAGTTCTCGTGGAAGAAACAAATCGACACACCGGAACAAATATGATGGAATGCTCTTGCATAGATCTTTCTGCAATGAATTGGTCTGCAAGCCTGCGATTTTACAAAAATGCCCAAAGAAGAACATTGTTATCAAGGTTGAATTAAGAGAGCTACAATGGAACGAAAACATTAATGCTGAGATTGCCATCCCTACCACACCAAGCATCCATAATACTCGGAGGGGCCCTTGGCTTGTGCATGAAGCCTTCACGTCATGTGCAATGGGCACTCCACAGTTCCTAGACGAGTTCAAAATAAAGTTACCCTTGGTCCTGGGTGCACCTGGTCACGGAAGACTGGGATTACTGTTTTCAGTGTACCATTTGAATTCCAAAAAAAAGAGAAGAAATCGCTTGATTCGGAGACCAAGTGATACCAATGGAAACAAGCCAGAATCTGGTTATTCCATCGAACGCCTTGGAAGCGGATTCCTCCCATTGACATTGGAAAATAGCCCAACTTGTATAATAGCTAATGGTGACCATGATGTGCCCATCAAATTTCGTGCATGCGAACTTGCTGACATGATGGATAGAGGAAACCGCTCCTCTCCGCGGCATCGAAAAAAGTTTAGTTTTGGAGAGATAGGGGGGCATTTTCGGTCTTGGAGCAGCAGCAGCGACAACGATGAACTACGCCTGTCAAAGTCAGGGGAATTGAAATGCGAGCAAGATGATTTGACGCGAACATTATCCGCTGACGAAAACTACCCTGTCGGGTCTCTGGCATTGACCAGATTGTCGGGACAACAAGTAGTGACGCCGCATGCTGATGGCGACACACAAGAAGCTATCAGGAACGCCGATGATTACAGCATTCAATCGGGTTCTAAATCTTCTCGTGTGGCGGATGAAGTTGCAAGCACAGGCGCATCTTCTGCCAAGGGTCTACGTCCTGATTCGAGCGCAGGAGACCTTCAACTTCTAGGAGGATCTCAAAGAAGCGAATCTTCTACAAAAGATTCCTCTGAAAATGAAATGACCTTATGCGTCAATGTCATCGCCATTAGTTCTGTCCACGCTCAAAACAAAATCTTAGCTGATCTATTTCTCACAAAACCTAACCCCCCACGTTCTCTGATGCCATCAGACTTTTCTGAACCCTATGCTCCCTGGGGCAAGTACCGCAGCGAAATCTTATATCGCCTCAAACCAGAACGCATCCCACCATTCAATTTTGTTGGAGGAGCGCTTGCTGAGACAGAGAGAAAACTGCTTGAACCTGTGGTCAGCCTGGCTAAGAGTTCGAAGTGCCCTCAATCTGATTTGATGACGCATTTGGTTAGGATTGTTGCTCAGTTATGGCGCACCTCGGTTTCGGGAGTGGGCGAGCCATCAATTCTGTGGGCAAGGTAAAGTTGAATGTCATCATTATATTCTACCTTTGATACAATTATATTCTAAAGTATCGTCTCCTACTCTCTTGATAACGAACAATTCTCTTCAGCCCTGAATCCCTGATCCCTCTACGGTTAAATGCTTTTGCAACCCTTCTCAATACAGTTAGCTCAGCTTCTCACCACATGGCCAAATCGGGGCTTCGTCAGCTTGATGGAAATGCGACGTGGGACATAATGGGTATGTTTGCATCCCTTTTGTCATTGCTCTGCTGCAATCAAACAACTCACACCTACATGTTTCTGTCATTATTATGGTTTTCAGCTCTGGGCAAGATTCTTTCACTCCTCTTCGATGAATGGGCTCTTTTTGGAGGCCCCCTGGAGGATGCTCAAAATGTCAAGACTTCCGTCCCAAAAAAATCAACATTAAGCAAGCCTGAAAATATATCAACCAGGGCTAAGACGGGGGGTAGGTCGTCGCTCACACGCAGACCGAACATAGTTGAACGCTATTCCTCAGAGGAAAGTCCGAAGCCCTCTCAAAAGAAGATTTTTGATGTCGATGCGCTGCTCGGAAATTTCAGTACCAATACCAATATGGGCGAAGATACGGTGGCTGATTCCTATGAGACGAATCCTCTGACATCAGGGGAGTCTGGATTCACGGTTGATTCAAAGAACGATTTTATGTCGGCGCTGACAGCAGCTTCTCTTGATCCTGAGACTGATTCATCTGCACAGAAAAGCACCACCCAGAGAGCTGAAAAACTACTTAAACCAGCAGCTCCAGCTATTGGCCCCGCATCTAGTAGGAGACGTTGGATGACATTGCCCTTAAATGCCCTCGCAACAATAGAAGAAAATGATGGAGAAAATAGTCGAGTGGGCAATGGAGCACTTGGTCAGAAATCGGTGTCATCGAAGAAGGGTGATTTGATCGATACAGAACTGATATTGCACCCTGGCCAAAAGAAGAAATCCCGCCAAATGCGCGTCCCAGAAGTTGACCCAAATGGCATTGAGTCCCTTTCATCCTTTTTAGATTTAGATAGTCTTCTGCCGCATACAGAGAAAAAACAAGACAAAGTTGATGATCCTCCCCTGGTCCCTGACAGACAGAGAACTCCTGCCACAGATGATGGGGTCATAGAAGTTGCAGGGACAGCCTTTCTCGATTCCATTAGCAGTTGGGGCTTTGGAAACGGGTAAGTTTTCACTAGTTGATGAAAGCCAACGAATTCATTTCCATCACAGGACCCTCATATGTTTGTATCAATGCTTTGATCCACAATACTAGGTCTTCAGGGAAAGAAATGGGCGGAGAAGAGAGAAGGGTTGGCGCTGCACATCACCGCAAAACGAGGAGCCGTTGTTCAATTGACTGGTCTCTTCCACCAACAGACATGCTCCTTGAAAAAGACCAACAGGTTGAACAATTCAATCGTACTCGTGCAGGGGATCTAGCCCCGACCATATTGCCATTGAGTCCAATTGGATCATTTCCAGATGACGCCAGCTCAGATGATGATTCAGAGAATGGCAGCAATATTGACAGTAGCAACCCGTCCGATACAATGGATGGCTCAACCCTTGTAGACGAGGAAGCAAATTCGAAGAAGGAGCATCCATTGAAAAAGCACCAGCGTGCTACGTCACAAGAGGATTCGTTCAAACCAGCCGAAGTAATTTTTCTTCCAGATTTCGCTGATCGCATGAGCGTCATGAAAAATAATGGTGACAAGAAACGATGGTGGCCTTACGTGTATGAGGTAATTATACACCAGTGGGTAGCTTTGCTAGACGAACAAAAAAAGAAGGGCGAAGGTGCTGGCAAGAAACCAGAGGAAGTGAAGCATGGAGATACGGGAACATCTGGGATATCCCCCATCGTGGTGAAATATCTTTCTCATGCAGCCAAGGCTGCTCGCGGAGCTACAATCAGATGTGCACCGTTTCTATTGGAAATAATAAAACAGAGCCTCAGCTGGAGAGTTGACTGTGTTTTCCGCGGAAGAAAAAAGATGAAGCCAAGCCTTGACGAAACTTCTTGTGAGAACGCTGTTCCACCACTTGTAAAACTGGACGAAAATATTATGTCTGCTCTGGAGAAGTTGATCACAATGCTAACTGATGCGAGTGTTGATAGCAGGAATTTCGATAGCTTTGAATATCGCAAAATCAGTATTGATGTCAATGACGCCGTAGTTAGGTTCATCAGAGATTTATTCTCAATCCTCGATGCTCAATTGGTACACAGGCTTGTCTTGGTTTACTTTGCGAGATTTGTAACAAAAGAGGGAAAGCACTGGAATGACCGAGATTCCAAGGTTACAGGGTTGTGCACTTCATGGGAAACTACAAGTGAGGAATATATATCATGTCGTCCTTAATATCTCTGATATTTTTACTGCCTCATTTTTAACTCAAGCAGTACTCCCTTCTCGCACACTATTTTCTAGAGCTGCGCCTCAATGCGATCACTCTCTTCATTCGGTAAGTTGAGTCGATATAATAGGTGCGAGTGCGCAATGTTTTGCGTTATATTTTTGCTCACTCCTTGCCGCCAATATCTTCCCCTAGATTTCCTGAGTTCATGGGAGTATGCTCACCAATAATGGAATCATGGACCTTACCTGTAGGATCATCTGTGGATTCGGCACGCCGTTTTTTCTCTGATGCGCTGGAGAAGATCAGCCGCCTAGGACTAAGCAAGTTCACATCACCAGACGGTCCAGTGAGCAAAGAGCCTATAGCAATACCTAGAATGAAGCCACATTGGTTAGCAGAGCTCTGCACTGACATCTGTCTCTCTGCGACAGGCCACGCCGAAGAGAGCATCCAGTTTCGCGCATCATCTCTCCTTTTCGAACTGTTTTGGAGGCACAGCGAACAGGGAAGGTTCAAAGGCAACATCTCTGTTGTTGCCAGTGTTTTTGTGCCCCTTGTACCAAAAGTTCTGAGTCATATTGACTACCTTTCAACGCTCCCAGCCAAGGGGCAGCTACGGAAGGATATTATTCCCTGCATTCTATTTGTATTACAAAGTGCACCGGTCGGGTAAGTGATGATGTCATTGACATAGATGACGATGAGTTGCTGATTGCATCCGCTTTGATGTGTTTTCGAGTCAAATCGTGAGACGGTGGCGTTAGCCATATTTGGTTAGAGTGAAGCTTTCTAGATAAGTTCGTCGTTGGAAACGAACGTCTGAAGATTTTCCCATTCTTTGTCCGGTCATTGCTCCACCAGCCCAAAATCATTGTCTGGTATTGCATTGCCATTCTGCTCAGTCCGGTCATTTCATTTTGTTGTCTTTGCTCTCTCACACCCCTTTCTTCTTGCAATGCTTTTATTCGCACTGGGACGAATAGTCTCATGCGAGCACTTTGGAGGAAACTAGCAAAACGAGCTGAGGGTAATACTCTTACAGTAGACTCTACCGACAAATATGGTGGAATTATTGGTTCTGGAAGTGGAATATGCGGCAATGCTGCATTTTCGTCATTACTCCCTCACTCCCAAACTTCTCAAATCAACGAAGACTTCGAGATGGAACACGAAGTCGACATTTTCGACATGTTTGGATTGTTGAACTTGTCTCTCTCAACAATAGAGTATGAAGGTAGTGGGAATCAGGTAGAGGAAAACAATGGAACCAACGCCGAATGCGATGAGAAATCAATCTGGCGCAGAGAGTTTCTTTTATCAAGTCATGTTAAAGCTACCACTGACCCACGAAGTCGTCCCTTCAAGAATTATCAGCCGAGCAATGGTGTTGGAGAAACGGATAGCACAGAGCAACTGACTACACTTGGGTCACGCAGATGGCATGCCCATGACTCTTGCAGCATTATAATCAACATTTGCAGGCAAATTGTACGAGAAATACTGGGTATGCTCAAGCCAAATTTAGGTTCAACGGAAGATACCCATGACGGAGACTTTAGCTGTGCTGGAATTTCCGGTTCCCGATCACTCAGCGACATCTTCCTTCAACCAACATCAAGCTCTTTGGATGATTCTGACTCAGGCAGCCTTTCGGGAGTTCAACACGAAGAGGGGAAAGCATCACGAATGCAAAGACGCCTTCGGAAACGCAAACTAGAGACACTTACATTTGCCGTGTCAGATACAATCATATTTGTGCGGGCCGCAACATCAGTTTACCTTCATGCGCTGTCGATGAAACAGAGCGATATTGTCATCAAAAAGACTCTTACTGCATCAGTGGAAATTGTTAAGATATTTGGTATCAAACTCTTTCTTTCTGCAATAGGGGAGACACTGCAGCACTGGATGAGAGTCGTTCTGGAGCACTGTGGTGCTAGAAGGGCAGACCTTCGCGTGGAAACATGTGAGTTTCTGAATCTTCTCCTGCGATTGACCTGGGACAGCTACGGCAGTTTTACTCGAATTCGACTTCCTCTTCTTGCTGTCCAATCTGAGGTGATGGAACGAATAGTTGCCAAAGCAGCAAATAATTATGTTATGGAACAACGTCGTCTTGGTTTAAATCCAATCACATTATCCAATGAGAGCGCTGAAGCAAGTTTGACACCATTATGGCGGACAATCGATCGTCTACACAATAAATCTGCCAGTCGAAACCTATCGTTTAAGAGCGCGCTGGCGAGACTCGCCATTAAGATGAAGAAGGTTTATCAAGCCTACCTTGCTGCACATGCGCTAGCCATAGTCAATCGATCGGAGTTAGGAAATCATGGCAACAATGATGTTACCTCTCAAACAAATCCATACGCGCAACGAATGCGTGTTTCTGTTCACCGAATCGTGTCCAACTCAGCCTGGTTTTCTAAGAGATTTCTGGGAAAGGACCCATCAGCATCACTTGATCGCAGCATGATTCAAACAGAAGCAGTTGTAAGTACCTTGCTTCCCATTTTGTTTTGAAAAGCACGCATGTGAATAATCTCACTTACACTATTTATGCCATCTCATGTGTCTTCAGGAGGACGCATTCCTCATTGCAGCGGATGTATTTTCATCTACAGAACTACCATCTCATCGAGTTGCATGGTTGGAAAAGCTTTCCGAGTTTCATAGAATGCGCGGTAGATTTGCTGAAGAAGCGACTTGTCGATGTTACATTTATCATACCTATCGGGAAGCTGCCAAGCAGCATGATCATATTTGGAGTTCGTCGCCATTCCTTCCCTGGGCGTCAAACAACTCATCAGATGGACATGCCATTGTGTCTGATTTTGACTTTGATACAGAAAATTCCAGTAGTGGTTCTGGGAAGCAAATTGACAGGGCTACTGCATTCCGCCGTATTTTTTATCGTGCAACTGACAGTGTTCGTGTACGTAGTGGAGACTGGGGTGCTGTTGGTAGGGGCAAATATCTCTTCTATGGAATTACTTTGAAATCTGAGTTTGATTCCATTTCCCCATGGTATTCTCATAGGTAAGGTCTTTCAGAAATTGTGCTTGCATGTAATTTTTCTGGTTAGGATCAATCCTCATATTTCTACAATATACATGGTCATATACATTAATCATAGGGAAATGGAAGAAAACATGGTCGAAGAAGCTGAGATATCAGGCGATTTGTATCTGAGGGCAGGAATTGTTGAAAGTTCACGATACGCATGGAGTCTTGCAAACCAGTATTACTCTGAGACCTTTAATTATGCTAGGCTGGCTTATGTGTATCGAAGGCTTGCATTGGTGGTGACTTCCCAAGTTCCAATCATTGACATAAGTAATCAACTTGATCTTTCCTCTCAAATTGGCCGCTTCTACAAAGTCTACTTCCATGGCAGTGCTCCAGATGATCTTCTCCAAACTCAGGTAAGATTACGTATAGGCCAACACGGCGTGTTACCTTTTGTTCTTTTCTAAGACTGAAATGAACAAGCCTCCTTTCACATACACCAGGGATCAGAAGGTTTCATCTATCGAGTGCCCAATAGTGTCCAGATCAAGGATTTCGCCTCGCGTCTCGAAAGTGCGGTGCGTTGTATTCTACCAAATAAAACTACTATTGACTTGCTCCTGGATGATGGGAGCCCAACTCTGACACCGAAGTCCACTGGCAGCAAAAGCCGAAATGTGATTGGTGGGGCACCTATAGATCCTGTCAAAATAAAGGTCACTCCACTTCGACCTCTTTTCAAGACTGAAGATAACGAAAAATGTTTTAGAGGCAGTAAGTGTGGATAGTCTTATCTTTCATTATTTTTCTTTGAGACTTTGTCGATTTTCTAATGCTCTTGATAATGATTCTATTAGCTCCTGAATGGTTCCAACTGAAATGTGAAGAGCATGAGAATGAAGCTGAGACTGAAGGGAGTGTGAGAAATTCTGGGGGGAAAGTTTTGCCATCTTTACAGCACCAACGCTCCCAATCAACATCAACAACAAACAGCTTAAGCAGCGTGGGGTCTTTATCAATGCCAGTTAGACGCTCAGCTTTTCGTTCAACTCATCGGAAACCATCTCATCATAACCCCAGTCACGACAAAGGTGGAGTAAATGGCGAGCTGATTGGCATAGATAGATTTTATTTTACTCAGCCGATGAAAAAGGACCCTGCTCGAGGATTTCGTGATTGGCTTAAAGTCCCCAATGGGCGTATTGCTGAGAGGAGCCTTCGAGTTACGGAGTTGCAAGTCGGGAATTCCTTCCCAGCCTGTATAACCAGGCAAAAAATAATCCACCGTGCTGTCTTCACACAAAGTCCTCTTGAAGCTAGTGTAGAAGCTGTCAGTACATGGTGCTCTGTGCTTTTTCGCACAGTTATAGCTACTAATGGGCAGGGTGTTTTAGGTAAGTCCCTCCTCCATGCTCATCATAATGATCCAGACTGCCCAAACTCAAAATTTTATATTTCATTCTTGTGTAGGAGGTCAGAGGCAACAAGGTCTCAGTGCTGATTCTGCTAAATTGGTAATGGAATGTATTCATTCGAGCGGAGTCAAGCGAATTGGAATAACATTCCTCACTGTAAATGCGCAAATGGAAGAATCAAATATGGAGGCTGGGATGTATAGTCCATATGAAGCTCTGGACGTGGAAGAGATAGAAATGGTACAAATAAAACTTGCAAGAATGATTGTGACCTTTGTCGAACTCTTACATTTGTTGATTGGACGGAATAGGGATGTCCTCCTGGCTGTTGTACACTCACGCAAGCGGGGAGGAGGAGATAATGCTTCTGTCGCATCTGGGTCTATTCATGGTGGCTATGCTGCAACACCACGCACCCCCATGAAGCGACAGAGTGCAACTCGTGAAGTCAATGGCAGTACGCATGGCTACATGTATGACAGGTCGAACAATGAAATTCATGCGTCTAATAATAGCGATCGTACCGATTCTGCCATTGGCGTCCAAAGTGAGTTGCAAAGAGGCTTCACTAGTTTAGTGAAAGCGCTATCGCCTATTCTATTAGACAAGCTGATGAACAATGAAGTTCCACGGTGGATACGGGAAGTTTGCCAAGACACCACATATTGGTCAAGAGGGAAATATCGAAATGCAGATATACGTGAGTGTGAATCATTTCCAAAAAATTGCATTTTGTCATTCTGTGGTTCATCTCTCACCCCTCTCATTTCCCACTCATCATTACGGCAGCAATAGGGGATGAACTCTTCTTTAATGTTGACACAAGTGGTGATGACGCAAGAGGGAGCAAAAGTGAAGCTTCTTATGCGGTGCCAAGATCAATACGAGGAATCGGGCACACTTACAGAGAGGGATCTCCAAATGGTAGTCTATGCAGTGGTATATCAGAAAGACGGATCGATCGCACACTATCCTCAACATCAGAAAGACCACCTACAGACAGATCAGCTCATCGTAGGAATATTTCTGGGACTCCCTCATATGTGTCATCAAAAGGTACATAACGGTGCAGATTAGATATTTAGGCAATTTAAATTATTTCTAATGCTAGCTGTTCTTTGTCAGTTTAGTAGAAGAGTTTGCACTTTTTACTCGGTACTTTTTATTCTGCGGTTCATAAATTTAGACTCCAATGTCACTACATATTGTTCTCAAACTCTGACTCCATAGCTAGATGGAACACATGTCTGTATTTTCCTTACCCATCACTTTGCTCTCTATACACCACCCCAAATTGATAATTAACCGTATAAACCAAGGGGTCAGTGAATCATGAAGTTATTGAGCAAATTGACCTTCGTAACCTTTTTGTTAAGCAAAATATTTTGTCATCTACCGTATGGTTGAATAATTATTCCAAGTCGGAATACTTTCGTAAGCCTTGCACAGCATGAGACGGTGAAATCTTACAGATGTTGCTGTTTCAATTGAGATTACCATTAGTCTATGCCTGTTCCTGTTGAAGCCTATCGCCCAATTGTTGCTCCTCCGTTTCCACCTGCTCATCGATCAAATTAGCCTG
>JAZGVQ010000067.1:0-14166 GCA_037356215.1 Thalassiosira gravida | reverse complement strand
ATAAACCAGGAGGGATGCACAAGCAGGATTGGCGGTGATGATGTCACCTTACGGCTCAAGACATCACATAATGAATGCTTTGTCTGGGAGTATCAAGTAATGTTTGTGCAATGGCCAAGAAAGCATATGGCCTCCCAATTTTTTCTCACTTGTGTAAAATATAATGGCGCACCCACTTGCCATGAGATGATCAATTAGGATATACAATAAAAGAACAATTTAATTTTTGGCCACCTACCTTAGACAATTTTTGGTACTGAGAGACCCCTAGTTGTGCCACTCCCAACTACAGTGGGCTTCCACGAACTGTCCCCTGAGGGAGGGGAAATACTTACCCTCGAGATAGGCTGATGAGAGACCTTCCCACCAAAATGGGGGGACAAGTTCACAGCCACAAGACTTCGTACACAGCCTTGCAGTGACATAAGCAAAGCAGGAATCTCCAGGGAGGTTATTTACCCTCTGCGGAGGCGGAGACCCAAGGGGGGGGACAAGCGAAAATGGGGGGACAGCTCTGGAGTCCACTGTCTTTTGTTAGACTACGGTACCCATGTTAACATGTATCTGATGGACTCCCATTTTTGCATATTTGGCCGTTTACGTCCATGTCACATATCACTTCGACCATGGGAACATGGGGCTCAGTCCAGATTAGGTCTGATGTCGACTTATTTTACAAAGTTTTCATATCATTGAATGATAGACCTAAAAACGAGTTTGGATCCGTCTAGTTATTCCCTCAGCTTGGGAATCACCAACCCCAACTCACCCAAACCCTAACTAACTAACCTTAACTAACTTTATTCTCAAACAAATCCTAAGGGAAAAATAATTGTGCAATGAGTCGACAGGAAAGCCCAATATGATGCTTTCGGCACTTCTTCATTCTTGCCTCAACCAAGACAAATGACCTCTCGGCCAAGCAAACAACTGCAAGAATCATCAACAAGCTGCAAGAATCATCAACAAGCAACGAGGCACGCAACTCAAAGAAAACGTTTCTTATCAAAAATTAGAACTTTCTATCACCTCACTACTTATCACATCAATAGAACTCGAATTCCTGTGACATATTGTCACTACGATCACTACAACTTAAAACCCCTTCTTCCACTCTTACACATCCTCTCCGACCCATCGCTAATTAATACACGACTATGGCACCACCATCTTCGCCCACCGACACATCCCCACCAAGAGACATGGGCGGCGACATGGACCAGAATCCGCCCGGCAACGGCGACAACAGCAACGGCGGACACCCTGGTTCCCCCGGCGGAGGAGGCGGCTCCTCCTCCCGCCGCCGCTCACGCTCACGCTCCCGTGGCTCGCGAGACCGCGGAGGTGATCGCAGCCGTCGCGATCGTGACGATGGCAGTGGGCGCTCCCGCGGAGGAGGACGCGAACGTGGTGGCGGACGCGGAGGAGGAGGCGAGGGACGCGGGGACCGCGGGGAACGCGATCGCGAACGCGGCGGAGATCGCGGCGGTAGCCATTCCCGTTCGCGTAGTCGGAGCAATCATCGGAGGGATCGCGGCGGGGGTAGTCGTAGGGGAGGATCGAGTAGGAGCCGCAGTCGATCGTATGATCGTCATCACCGCAGGGATCGCGGCGGAGGGAGCAGGAGTAGGAGTAGGAGTAGAAGCCCTAGGAGCCGCAGTCGGGAACGCCGTGTGAGTGTATTTCTATTTTTTCAAAAAATATCTACCAACATTTGTCACTCACTTGATAATTCATTGCCCATTTTGCAATTTCAGAGAGATCGGGATCGCAACCGAGACCGTGATGATAGGCGCTACCGCGACAGGCACGGCCCCCCTCACGGCCCCCCAATGGATCACCGTGGTGGTGAGTCTCCTCTGCACCAATGTCTTGAACCTTTTTCAATCCTTATAATATTTTAAGCTGAGATTTATAAATTGATATGCTCTCATACTTGCTCCGACAGGCCGTCACGATCGCTACAACGGCCCACCTCCACCCTTCTTCGGCCACGGTCCTCCGCCCCCAGGCCCTTACGGTTTCCCCGGAGACTTCCCCCCCGGTGGCCCTAACAACCACCACCCCCCTTACGGGGGCGGGGGAAATAACCACAATCGCCGTGGAGGAGGTGGAGGAGGAGGTGGTGGCCGTGTCCGCCGCGACGATGGCCCACCCGGCGTAAGCCTCCTTGTCCGCAATGTCTCCCATGACATGACCACCCAAGATCTCCAAATGGCGTTTGGACGCATCGGTGAAGTAAGGGACGTATATATCCCCCGCGATTTTCACTCGCAGCAGCCCAAAGGCTTTGCATTCATCGAGTATGCCACGCCAGAGATGGCGAGAGAGGCGCGTGATGAGATGGATAGGTTTCTGATGAAGGGGCAGGAGTTGGAGGTGGTGTACGCTCAGGAAAAGAGGAAGACTCCGAATGAGATGAGGGGGAGGGTGGTGGATGGGGGGAGTAGAGAGAGGGGAGGGGGAAGAGGCCGGGGAGGAGGCGGCGGAGGTGGAGGGGGTGGAGGTGGTGGAGGCGGAGGAGGGGGTGGAGGAGGTGGGGGGGAAGAGTTTCAAAGGTATGAGCAAAGTTGAACCGAATCGCGCCTGTGAATTTGGTTGACAGAGGTGTGTACTGATCATAATCCCCCTTCGTTTTTGTTGCTGCAGATCCTCCTCATTTGAGCGACACAAGCGCCGTGAGCGTGAGCGTGAGAACTACTTCAGACCGGAGGATGCGAAGCGCGAGGGTCGTGATTGATTATGGAGAACACAATAGGGGTATAGGGGATTGATTGTTTTAACAATCACTGGAGGGAATGTTTTGGGGGTATGGTAAAGAAGTGTGCGTATCATTGTGTCCAGTTAGTAGTTTTCCATCTCACCGTGAGATCCTGGCATGATTGGGGTTTTATGTTTTGATGAGTCATGTTGGCGTCATTTAATCGTTGAATATGACGCAACATGCGTTTTGCTTGAAATTTTGTGAAGATTGATGGGGAAGACACTTGCACCAAGAATGAAGAATATCACACAAGGAAGGTCTCAATTGCCGCATGGACTACATGGGTTTTCAAATCCCTAGGGACTGCATGATGTTTGGATTGAGTTGATTTGATGTGGTGGAGTGCTGGAATCAAGAAGGAAGACATGAAGATTTGACCTTGGTTTGTGGTACAAGCAGAGTAGGATTACATAGGCAAGTTTGCCACGGGAAGTTTTTGTTCCCATGGTGTCAAGGATATTTATCAAGAAAAGAATAACTACATATTATACCATCAGTTTTGAAGTTATGACAAGTTGAAGTCGTGCCTGGGATCAAGCACGAAGGATCTCAAGTGGATCCAATTTTTCTGCTTTTGTAGAACTATTTTGTCATCTATTTTGACAGGCAAGAAAGAAAGGTTTCACCAAGGATTCCTCATCGTGGGAATTCACCTCGTGATTTTTATGGAATCCCCTGCCTGTGGCAGAATGTCTTATCATCTTAATCCTGGACAAGTTGAAGGTGTGCGTGGGATCGAGTACAAAGGGGCACACAGGTATATTTCCCCGACCATTTTTGTAATTTGACAGGCAAGAACGATAGATTTCACCAAGGACTCTCAATTGTGGCAATTCGTACGCCACGTTTGTGACAGTATTCCCACCTGTGGCCTGATATGTTATCACCTTGATCTCGGTCAAGTCGAAGCCATAGGGCAAGAGGACCAATTTTCTGCCTTATTAGAAGATGTGGTCGTGCATTTTGCCAGGCGAGAAAGAGGGGTTTCACCAAGATCTCTAAATCAAAGCCATTCCCGTGTCCTTATGATAGTGCCCCCTGGTTTGTGATTGAATGTACTTTCATGCTGATCCTGACTGCTCAATCATCCTTTCTACTTATGGACTTCTAGCCTTCCAGTCTATCCGTATTTATGAGCCTGAGAATCCATGGCTCTCTACCAAATCATCTCTATTGAGTAGCCAGGTACAGTGCGCTGCGTCTGAAAACGAGCTCAAATTCATGCTCGCTCTGTCTGTTCACGTAGCTTCAGCTGCACCGAAGGACTCATAGTTTATCATGACAAAATTCGACAATCATCTGGCGACTAGTTTGGCGTTCCTTGACGAGAGCTTGCCTGTTGAAGGTAAAGCCATCCCAATCCAGTTAGAGATGCTTCACTCACGTGTTGTACCAAGGATGCACCAACATATTGTGATTTTTCAACACGCTTCATGCTCTAAGCACTAAAATACTCACTCTCATTCTTACCACAAAGAACCACACCACTACACAGGCACATACAATTCTCAAATCAGTATCACCTTGTGGCATTTTCTGGTTTAAAAGCTCAAGAGTAAGTCCCTGGCTCATTGCATGCTAGTAGCAACAAATTGAATCGTGGCCCAAATTCTGTTGTCCTCTAGAGCTGTCTTGCACACATCATGTGTCTAGAATTGCGAAGACAGAGTACAAACGACAGTACAGACAGAAGAGCTTATTACCTATATATTTGGTTATATTAAACAAGAAGACAACATTGTAATAGTTCATATCATAAATAGGCAATTTTCATTTCGTCGAATTAATCACACTTTTAAGTGTTCCTAGAGTAGAGAATAGGAGTATCGCTACATCTGGGTGTGGTCTTATCAAAAAACAACATAATAATCTGTTATGGTACAAATGCGTCATGTTTACATGACATACAGAAGCGTACGGTCTGTCTTAAAAATATGCACGACATATCTAACACGAGTATGCGATTTTCTAATTCATTGTGTATTTTGCACTTTAAAACACTGCTATCATCTGTATCAGGTAATAGACAACAAGCGTCTGGGGTATACCGTGGTGTCTCCCGAAGTGTACCCCCTGATTTTGGCTACACCTCTCAGCCCCCCGCCGCCGCCGCCAGTCTGGCCAAAATTGTTACACCTTTTACCTCGCATCATGGGCCACTTTGACCGTACTCGTCTGCTAGCATACATTTACTAGTAAAAGAGTAACTTTGCTTATGCAGAACCTGCAGTCGCCTAGTAGTTATCCTACTGTACGCCAAATCCTGATGGCATAGCTTGGAAACCTGTCCGGCGCAAGTTCACTTCCCCATAACCTTTGCAATGCAGAGAGTTATCATTATTTTAGTAACTCTCGTAGCCAAAGACACCACAGCAGATCATACTTATTACATTGTACAACATAACAAAGAAGTCTATTGAGATAATAAGAGCTGCACATTTATTGGTTTGAACAAATATATATTATTGTTTATGGCAACATTGTCTGGTGCTCTTCAAGTCAAAGATTTATGGGAGGAGGACGAGGAGGATGGATGAGTAGCTCTTCCATCAGCAATCCCCTCACTCAAACAAACCCATCCTTCATTTCATTGGCCGGGAGGGAAATTGGGTGGAGGGAATCCAAAATGGGTGGGGGGAATCCAAAATGAAATCCCAATCTTGCCAAATGTTATCTCTATCTTCCTTCAATTAATTCAGAGCACATCCATGAGGTCCAATGTAGATTCATAATGCAGAGGGAGATCTCACCCTCAGTTATGTCTCGTTCCATTATGTTTTGTTGTTGGTCATCATGGAAAGAGCCAGATCCGCCGTGGAATACTATCAAAACGATTGTGGCGCAGGATGAGAAAAAAAAACAACATGAATGCTCAGCTGTCTTGCCGCGTAAATGGCACAGCCGGCGCACTGTATGAAGAACGCATTCCTCACACAAATATTGTTGTTTCGTTGTCGGTTATGATGGAAGGACCCAGATCTGTGGAGAAGATGGCATGCTTGGGTGGTTGAAACGATCGTGGTTGGTCGAAACAACCATGGCACAAGACAAGCCAAAAAGCAAGCTCAACACTCAGCCAACTTGCTGCGCGAACGCCACAGCCGACACACTGTCTGAAGAATGCATTCCTCAGATAAATCTTGTTGGAGGATCATTGAAGGAGGAGGGGTACAGGGTCATGATGATGGAGATGATGTGACCAAAACTAGACACAGATTTAAATACGGGCAGTACTTACATCCCTGCTCGTCAATAATTAGGGCCCTGATGACATGCTACTCCTTGTCTTGTGCTATGCCTTATATCATGCCTCCTCCTTCTTGTGATTTTGGCGCAACTGCATTTTGAGAGAGTATTGGTGAGTAGAAATGAGTTTGGTTTATAGTTAGACACAGATTTCAAAATGGACAGCACTTACCTCCTCCTGCTATCAATAAGTAGGTCCCCAATACCATGATGATCCTCCTCTCATGCCACACATTGTACCATGTGCTATACCATTTTGTCTCCTTACAGTGGTTTTGCAGATGAATTTTAAGAGAGCGTTGGTGATTTAATATCATTTTTAACCTATTGTATTGTTTCTTTCTTGATTAGCACAAAATTGAACATACAATGCTCCTCCCTTCTGTTGGTGAAGTTTCTTTGCTGATGGGAATATTTGAATGGTTGTGGACCTACCCAGGTGGACTCTAATTGTCTCCAATAATGGACTCTAATTGTTGCCATCTTAATTGTTGCTTTGTACCTCACTAGAGGAATAGTAAATAGAAGACTAATAGCTCTATTTGATGAGGATGATGTGATCTGGGGGCTTTACACTGATTATGATATATCAAACTGCAGATCACAACACACAAATGATTGCTGCTCTGGCACCAACCTATTCTTGGTTGAGCTGGGTTTTCACTTTTCTCATACAGATTTTGCCTAATACTGTACCCTTATGTACCCTTTTGGTACATAGGTACATTTGCTCACCTAAAACACATTCTTGTACCAGTTTAGCCCTTTTGGCTAAACTAATTACTAGTTACACATTTAAGGTCTAGATAGACCACATATGTTACACTCCCTAGGAATATCATAAAATGGGTTACTGTCTTCAACAATATATTCAATGTATGAATGGTATTCATTGGAGTAGGGGAAGTAGGATTGTTCAATAGTGAATTTTGGAAGCATTTTGTTCTAATTACCGTTGTTAAATTGAATGGAAGATGGTTTTTGCTCACATGATAGAGTTCAAGAAGAGACTCTCTACAATAGAATAGATGATAGCACTGACAAAGAAGTTGTGCTACTTGAGTTTTTCAAATATTGTGAAAATATATACTGTTAACACATTTTGGGAAGATCAGGGCAAGAGGTAGTATAAAATAGTCTGGGATATGGGAGTGCCATTGAATAAGTAAGATTTAAGGTTACTTGATGAGTTGAAGGTTCAATGCCAGTAATATTTAAGAGAGGTGATTTCTGCATGGATAGGATGACCAAGCATGACACACACTAGTGGTTCACCAGTGCACATTGTCAACAGTGATACAAGGAAACCAATAATTGCAGAACATTGATTCACAAAGGGTCAACATTTGGTGCAGTCAGTTGATGAGTGCAGAGGTGGGAGGTGTCATCTGACGGATTGTGGGATGTCAGCTCAGGTCATGGGTGACAACTATATTTGTTTGACACCTTCAGTTATCCACACAACTTTTAATACTGTAGTCAATAGAAGTCACAAGAGTAGAAAAATGGTGAGAGATGTTTTTAGTTTGATAGTTTTTACAACCTCTAATCAGTCTATCAGTCCTCCCCATCACTACTCCCATCATTGTACTATTCAAGACAAGCTACTATAGCCATTCTCATAACTCTGACTATTAAACCATTTAGTCAATAGTGGAGCTGCTGCCACTACTACAACCCTCCAAATCTCCAAAAAGATAACACTTCTTCCCACTACTCTCATCCTTGTACAATCTAAGACATGAGTCACTACAGCTCTCCAAATCAACTCCACCAATAACACCATCAAACTATACTACTATCCAACTATGCAAACAAGAACAAAGCCACTGCTACTGCTGTCAACCTCCCATCCTTCAACAGTAGAACACCTCCTACCACTGTCCTCATTATTGTACTATCAAAAATAAGAATCCCTATAATCATACTCTCCACTCCCAACAAAAAATCCACCCAACCACCACCTTACATATCCCTCTCCAAATACAAATTCTACCAGGGAACAATACTGCTGCAGGACTGGTTGACCAAACTTATCAATAAATGGGACAAGAAAGAGGTGATAGTACTACAAGAATTTGACAATGGAAATGAACCTCTTGCCCAGAAGATATGATGGATATCAGTCATCTGTACCTCAAACAACAATCAATTGGATAGGTACATACAGCAACATACAATAACCAATTGGATAAGAACATATAACAACATACATGATACTGGATGTTAGGTCAGTAGTATAAAATATAATATTGTGCATATACACATATGGGGTCAATTGATTCTATGAGAGAACAAGAAATGAACAGCATCAACCTATGGTGACAATGGAAATACATACATTCACAGGTAACAACCAGCATGATTAATCACATGGGCAGTGCTTGCACTAAGCTATTTAGAAGATAATATTTCATACTAATCATATTGTTGAATCATCAAAATGTAGCAATCTACTCCTCATGCCACAACATGTAGACTCATCACAGATAGGATAGTTGGTCCACTATTTACCACACAAATATATACACTTGGAATGATGAACATAGTTGGTTGTGTTTACCTGTTTGTTTATTATTTACCACGTATAGGTACAATGATTTGCCATATCTCCTGCTCATCTTCCAAACCCACACAGATCTCAGTCAAACAGGAGTATGGTAATCATTCAATCATCAAAATACTTCTGCAACATGTTTCTTGGAAGTTGGAAGTGCTGTACATATAAATGGGTCTAGTCAGCTGAACATAGCCTCATTTGCACATTTATTTGCAAATGGCAGTCTGTTGACAGTCCTGGACTGGATACACCGTCAGAATTGGAGTAGAGAGTGGATATACAGACACCTGTATATGGTATAAGCTTGGCACAAATGATATTTAGATACCCTTTGCGCCACTCAATTGGCTGCTGTCATGTAACAGCAAATACGCTGGGGGACCGTGCAGATCAGCCATGTGAGACCAATGCCAACGAATCTACATTGCGATATACTGAAACCTGCTGATTTTGTGTTAGAATGAAGTGAAATATGAATATCCATGACTTGCAACGGTTATGAAAGTACACTAATACATTAATATTAGAAGTAATGCCATTGCAATTGTTTATATTACAGTGATAGTCAGATAATATGAAATACTACTCAGTATTGTTGGGTTAGTACGAGGTACCGCTATACCACTCACAGTAGGGATATAGAGCCGTCAAAAACAAGAGTGATGCCCCAGAATTACTAAGATACATCACCACACAATGGTAAACAGGAAACATTTTGATCGGTAAGCACTCGTTGTGGGTGCCATTACTTATCATTCTGGGAAACAAAACAAATTATTTGACCGGCATCCTAACCGACCTTCAAACCATCCTAGATCTCGATCATCAATGGGATTTGGTGTGTAAAAACTATCCAACCATGAACATACTTAACAAAAATGTCTGTGGGAGGTGTGCGCCCTCGGAATTGGCACAAACGCACAACTGCAGCTTCGTCAATGCCTCTTTGATCGGAAAGGCGACCTACCCTTGTTGGCATCCTTTACTCCTAATTTCAAGGGGTATCCAATGAAACATGCCCTTTCGTTCCTTCAATCTAAGCCACCAGTTTCAGATTTTTGCCCAAACGTCACCTGGATTCGTACTTTTTTGCTGTTGCTGTGGGTTGTTGTACTAAGCCAAATAAAGTGGAAATCTCATTTTGAAAACAAGAGAACTTATAATCTTTAGAAGGCATGTCAAAACTAGCTAGTTGCCTTTGGCTGCCCTCTTGGCCTTGGCATCATCTAGCCACACCTTCATTTTCTCCTTGAGTTCATTGGCAGGAATAACTTCATCGATACTAAGCTTTTTTCTATTGAACGGATCTGTGCCATCATTTAGTAGATGCTGCGTGATAGTCTTGCGGTCTACAATGTTACCACTGGTTGGCAGTTTCACAGGATCCGTCATGAATTCTTGCATGAGAGGATCCAAGAACTCATCCGGTGCGTCTTGATACAGATCTTCATCGCTAATTGTGACCTTGGAGGCATCCTCAACCTTTGTGGCAAGTAGGTCAAAGAGATCCATGCTCTCCCCAACAAGTAGACCCAGTTTCCTGCAGGTCTTGACAGATTTGCTCATGAGTTCCGGGGTGTAGTACCCGCTTTTGGCGCACTCAGTCTGAAATGCGTCTGCCGCGGCAAACGACGAAAAAACAACGCAAAGGTCCTGCAACATTTCCTTTGGACGAAAGTTGTAACTCTCCGGATTTTCAACCTTCAAACCAAGACCCCTGGATCCTACTAGCTTGGTTAACACGTGCAAGAGCATGTTGGCGAGGCGGGGGCACATGTCTGGTAACAGAAACATATCGCGGATATCTTTATCTGTGTTGAGAAAGCCGAGCATTTTCATGACCGAGTTACAGAGGGGAAGGGATCGTTGCACCTCTCTCTCGTTGTTCTCGTGACGGCTTGTGATGGTCTCCCGTTCTTCCTCGTTCAACGCTCCCCACTCCTGGGGGTTCGCCATCTGGAGCTGGACGGTACGGATAGCGGGCAGGGTTTCCATGACACTGGCAAATTTGTCATTCATTTCATTAATGATGCCATTTGCAAACGTGATGAAGCTCTTCTTGTCCTCGGTGATTCTTTTGAAGGCGGGCTTGTGCTCTGGACTGTCCCATAGAAACTTAAGCAATGCCGCAATCTTGGTCCGGTGGTCGTTCTTTTCGTAGAAGCCTGTATTTTCTACCTCTCCATACAGGAGGAGCAGTGAGGGGGCCAGAGTTTCTTTCGATAGCTTATCGGAAGTGAGGTATGGCCGTCCACCAGCTAGGGGGTCACATGTCACCGAGTCCGGAACTTCGCTATGGTTCTCTGAATTTCCGGGTAGAAAAATATCATGCAACACATCTCCCAATTTCGCACGCAGATTGTAGTTTCGAACAAGCTGGCAATGCGCCAAAACACAAAGTGAGGGGAATCTCCAGTAGATCAAGTAATGAATCATATGTGTAGAGCTTGATCTAATTCACCTGCGAATATTCTTTCGAAAGCAACAACACCGTCAATCGATACAAATTTCCAACGTCCACGCCACTCAACAACTTCGCGCAAAAGCTCGACGCATACACCAACACAGAACACAAATCGTCCACAATATGTTCCGGCATCGTCTTAAGCAGATCCTTCTCCATCGTCAGAAAGATGCCTGCGGCCATGTTATAGTAACGAAACACATCGGTGATGTACGTGGGGGACATCATGACGATCTCTTTCGCGTACTGTATTTGCAGCAGGCGGTTGAAGCGCGGATCTGACCGCAGGTCGCCGTTCTGTTGTCGTATCGTGCGATGGGTGTGGTAGACGTTGCGGGCGATGTTTTCGTACCGACCGCCGCCAGGTACCACGGTAAGTGAGAGAGAGCGGGAGCAGAAAAAAAAACAGAGGGGGATGAAGCTATTCTTGGGATTATACGGAGCCAGCGCTTCTGCGTCGGTAATGTTTTGGCTGAGGCGGGGCAGGGCATTATCTCCCGTCATATTGTAGATACTTCCGTTGCTTTCAGGGGAGGAAACAAAGCCGGGGTCGACGAGCAAAGCCTTTTTGGGATCGTTGATGAATGGTTCACATAGTTTCAACATGACGACGGAGAGATTTACCAGCAACTCCTCACTACTGACTTTGGACCTGTCAGGACGGGTTCCGTCAGCATTGACATTCAGCAGGAGCGCATCAGTGAACCATTGAATGACCTGATATCATTTCGTACAAGAGGGCAAAATGTGAATAAAATGAACAAAAAACCGCGGGGTCATTCCCCGGGAATACTATCAGTGTGATTTTGGCGGTGAACTTGCTCCCTGGTGTTTTCAGAAGAATTTGTGACAACGCTACCTCGACTGGTATAGTATTCCCGTGGCTGCTCTGGACTGAGGAACGATCTTACCCTTTGCCTTGACTGTGCCCCCGCAACCACCAACGCCTTCACTAACTCATTGCACTTGCCCTGATACAATTCCAACTGCCTCCGAAACCCATCGGTGATCTGACTCACATCCTTCCGAGTGCGTGTCGCAGGATTTGAAAACGATGATGCCATCGACGGGTGCTCCGCGGGTACTCCAAGACGCAGCACCAATCCCAGGACGGTATCCTTCTCCAATGCCGGGCCAGATCTGCGCAGGTACGGAGCTGACGCCTGGTCGCGCATGCTTTGCATCATTCGAATGAGGGCCATTTGCTGTTGGGACGCCCCAGGGGGTACTTGCGGCAAGGGGGGTTGGACCCTTTCGGCTGCCAAAGGCGTATTCGCCGCAGGTACGAGGAACGAAGGCGTTTTGGCGAGAGACACGGCCGCCTTTTTGTTGGTACACAATTCGCGGAGGGCCGACGCTAGGAAAAGTCCGTTTCCGCCAACCCCCTCGTTCGATCCCTCGTCCAATAAGGAGGTGACTTTGGACAACGAGTCGGTAATGTGCTTCACCACGTCTCCGATCACGGTGGCGAAGGACTCGGCATCCTGGGAATGTAACTCTTCGCAAACGCTGAAATAGAAGGATGTATTCTTACCAAGGACGTCGAAAGTGATGGAGGATGCTGGGTCAGTGGAGGTTGTGGAGAGGCATTTGGCCAATTGGAGAGGGGCATCATTTCCTAATTCAAAGAGGTCTGGTACCATGAGTGAGGATGCGGAGTAGCTAACAACCTGTAGAAGCAGAGAGAGAAAGAGTGATAAGAAATATATCATGGATATTTCCCGGAAGGAAAATTCTGAAGAGGGTGGAGGATTGCCGACAGTATTTCCCTTGCGTTGTTTTCCAACCGATCGTCTTCAACCCAACCGCATCATACTTTCATGTACACACACATGATGTACACACCTGACTTCGGATCTCCTCCAAAATCCCGCACAATTCCTCCAAATTATTCTCCTCATTCTTCTTCGTCTTCTTGTTTCCCTGAGATCTCAACTCCTTCCACTCCTCCCCCGCCCGCTTGTGACACCCTCCCAAATATCCGATCAATCCCAACTTATTCGCCTGGGGAGGCATGGTCTCCAAACTCCTGCTGGTGGGACTCAACGATAAACGCGCCGCAAGCAATTCGGCAACGTGACGAATCTGCACCCCCGACGGCGATTTTTCTGTGTTATATATCTCATCGTCATCCAATAACAGGTGGACGCAGGAGGGGGTGCGATCGGAGGCGCCGTCGCCGAAGGTTACCAACAAGACGCGTCGTAGGAGAAGCGTTTTTTTGCGACGGAGTTTGGCCAACGGGTCTGCTACTGGTGAGGGAACTGTGGTGTTCGAGGAGGGAGCTTTCATTTTCTTTTTCGGGGCAGGTTCCATGGTGACATCCTTTGGCGTCGATGTGGCCGGCGGTTTAACCTCGTCCACTTCCATTGGCTGCGCCTCGCCGTGGGATGGAGTAGAAGAAGACGGGACGACGGGCTTGTCCACGTCCATGCTGTTGGAAGGAGCGTTTCCGTTAGAATCGCCACCTCCACCGTTATTACTACCCTCTGCGGCAGCATCGGCTGATGCCTTCTCCAGTGCCGCCAATCGTGCCATGCGCTTGGCGCGCATTTGCTCCTCGGAAATGGCGGGTTCATTGTTGCCGTCGCCCTCGCCGCCGTCGTTATTCTGCTCGCCATTTTCGTTGGTCGCGGCTTCTCCTTGGCCAGCGCCACCACCGAGGGCCCAGCTTGCTAAGTCAGGTAGGAATCCGCTCATCGTTTTGTTGCTCTTCTACTTTGGTTTCGTCTACAATACTAATATTGCACAGTTGTGATATGGCTATGGCAGCGCAGCGTCGTCTTCTTGCCATCAGATCTTACGATTCTGTCGGCTTCGTTTTTCATCGTTGTCGCGAGAGCGCGAGAAGGGTTTGGCACTAATACTTTTACCGACTCCAGAGCTGGCCATGAAAAATTAGTTTGTTACCCTAGAGAGGGTTGTCCACGACTCCGTTCGAAAAGGCTCTCTAACCATACTCGCGTCTTATGTACTATCATGACACGTTATATTGTCGTAGAAAATGTATGTACCTCTAAGTACTTAGGCAAAAAGCTTGAGAGTTATTGTATCCCCAATTAACAGAAACATGAAATGGCGATCGTATTATCGCTTCACTCAAGATATGAGGAGTATGTTAATATACTTATG